>PITA01002687.1:50225-155501 GCA_004023965.1 Spilogale gracilis | reverse complement strand
TTTTTAAGATTTCATTTATTTGACAGAGAGAGACACAGCCAGAGAGGGAACACAAGCAGAGGGAGTTAGAGAGGGAGAAGCAGGCCTCTCGCCGAGCAGGGAGCCCAGTGTGAGACTCGATCCCAGGTCTCCGGGATCATGACCTGAGCCGAAGGCAGTCGCTCAGCCAACTGAGCCACCCAGGCGCCCCTTAATATACATATTTAACCCACTTTGGATATTGTGTATACAACTACATAGTAAGCTTTCATTGTGGCCTAGCCATATACAGTCTCTGGGTTGCTATCTTTAAGAAATCTACCTTATCCAGAGGAATGAACATAATTAATTAAATCCTGTAAAAGAAATAAAAAGAAAGTGTTCAAGATATTAAAAGAAGGCAATATTAGTCCCCTTGGGATAACAGAGGAAGACATATGCATAGTATCTGTATTAATAGTAACCATGGCATATATTGAGCAGAGTGTATACCAAACCCTGTATCAGGTATTTTACATGAATTAGCTGTGTCATAATTTTCTTGATGATTCTGAGATATATACTATTATTATTTCTGCTTTTATAGATTAAGAAGATATAAAAACACTGTATTTAAGGTCAGAAACACTGTATATTTGAGTCTTGATCCTGCTGTTGTCTGCACATTGGTTAGAAGAGCACTTCTTGAATTGATTTGATGAGCTGTTAGTAGAATTAATAAATGTTCATTGACAAAGGGGTTCCTGATCAACCTGTGTTTGGGAAGTACTATGGACTGTTTTCCCCAATGTAGGAAAATAAAAAGCATTGGCTTTGTAGCTTAATGTGTCCATCCAGAGACAAGTGTCTTCTGCCCTCTGTTATCTCATTTTTGTGTCTTTATAGTTCTTCTCATTGAATGTATTGTATTTATTTGTTTTTTTGTTAATCGACTGTCCTCTCCATTAGAAAGAATGCTGCGTGAGAGTAGGCATTTAATTTCTCTTGTTCACTGTTGTAATCTCCAAACCTAGATAAGTGCCTAGTATATGGTGGCATTTAGTAAATTGTTTGGTGAATGAAAGTGTCTCTTAGATCTGTTATAAAACAACACCTTTTTTAAACTTTAACCTGGCATTTTGAAATGTATTTGACCATAATATTCTTTTTTTTTTTTTTTTAAGATTTTATTTATTTGACAGAGAGAAACACAGCCAGAGAGGGAACACAAGCAGGGGGAGTGAGAGAGGGAGAAGCAGGCTTCCTGCCGAGCAGGGAACCTGATGTGGGGCTCGATCCCGGGATCATGAACTGAGCCGAAGGCAGTCGCTTAATCAACTGAGCCTCCCAGGCGCCCCGACCATAATATTCTTTTTCTTTGTGGAACACTTAGAAAAATCTCAAAGAATATTAACATGGCATGGAATGATTTGAGAAATATTAGTTTGGTAATTTAGTTTATAGTTTCAAAATATAATAGTCCCATTTATGAAATTCAGTATTGTGCTTACTTATATAAGTATTTAGAGAAAATTAGAGATGCAGCTTTAGTGACTTCTATTTTAGGGTATCGTTAACTTCTAATTTTTTATGTTACTGAAAGAACAGTTGCTAAGATAATTCAAACTAATGAATAACTTTTAAAATCACTTATTTTTAGTAACAGAATTTTATTTAGTTTCTTTGGCAGCAAACTAACTTTTCTAATTGTTTTATATTGACTAATCCAAAAGGTAATTTGACTCAAGCAAGGAGGTTAAGCTCAAGGACATGTAGTACTTTTATGTGCTCAAGTACAGCATCAATTGTATTAGGTCCTTGTTTGGAAGTAGAGTATTTCTTTAAAAAGGAAAAGTAATACCTTTAGCTTTTAAAAGAACACAGGGTCAAGGGATGGACCTCTGACGCTTCAGTTAGGTGATCTGCACACTGGTGTCTGCTTGCCCCGTAAATAATATGACAAATTTCAGCAGTCTGCTTTGCTTAACTGTATCTACCTCTTTTAAAGATTTTATTTATTTATTTGACGGGGGGGGGGGTAGGCAGAGGGAGGAACAGACTCCCCACTGAGCAAGGAGCCCAATGCAGGGCTCGATCCTGGGACCCTGGAGTCATGACCTGAGCCAAAGGCAGATGCTTAACTGACTGAGCCATCCAGGCGTTCCTGCATCTATCTCTTTTAAATAACCGTGGTGATCCATGTTTCAATCTGTAATCAAAGAGATTGTTTTAGTGAAACAAAGTCTCAGACACCTCAAGATTTTCAGCAAACTGTAGATGATAATGTCTTGATGAGCAGAGTGGCTGGACCAACTGGACTTAAAGTGAGAAAGGGTGACTGCCCATCTGGTGTACTTCCTTCCTGATCTTTTGTACTGTTCTTTGCTAAAACTTTTAAGTATTGAAGTATGCTTTCCTCTTCCTGCAAGGGAAGCTATATTCCCATTCATGTTGTAGTACCTGTCCTGGTGGCTCAGTTCACCACCTAGACTGTTGCTGGAGGCTATAAATATAAACCTGGAGGATTAAGGGATAGAAAATGAACATAAAACTATGGAGGGCGCCTGGGTGGCTCAATGAGTTAAAGCCTCTGCTTTCGGCTCTGGTGATGATCTCAGGGTCCTGGGATTGAGGCCCGCATGGGGCTATCTGCTCAGCAGGGAGCCTACTTCCTCTTCTCTCTCTGCCTACTTGTAATCTCTCTCTTTCTGTCAAATAAATAAATACAATCTTTGAAAAAAAATTTAAAAATTTAAAAAATTAAAACTATGGAAATTTGATAGGTGATTTAGAAAAGTCATTGACATCAGTGGTGTTTGAATATGACTGAAGTGAAAGCTATGTGCAGACAGAAAATATACTACACCACCATTTATAGTGGGAATATATTTTCTACATAGAACTTGTCAAGATTTGATTGATTGATTGATTGATCAATTGATTAGGCTGCATGCCCAGCATAGAGCCCAGTGCAGGGCTTGATCTCACAACCTTGAGATCAAGGCCTGAGCTGAGATCAAGAGTTGAATGCTTAACCAACTGAGCCACCCAGGTGCCCCTCATCAAGATTTTTATAAAAATGAGTTCAGTTTATGGGGCACCTGGGTGGCTCAGTTGGTTAAGTGACTGCCTTCGGCTCAGGTCATGATCCCGGAGACCCGGGATCGAGCCCCACATTGGGCTCCCTGCTCGGCGGGAAGCCTGCTTCTCCCTCTCTCACTCCCCCTGCTTGTGTTCCCTCTCTGGCTGTGTTTCTCTCTGTCAAATAAATAAAATTAAAAAAAAAAAATGAGTTCAGTTTGATGGTAGTAAGAATCAAACAAGAAAACCTCTCAAGAAGGAAAATTCCGAAAACAACTTCTCTTTCCACATGAAAATTGTCCTTGAACATCTTTTTGTTAATGTGCAGTTTAAAATTTATATTTTATCAGAGTCTGTCCCCTTGTTTCTTTTCTTTACCCTTGCCTTGTCTCCCCACTCCCTTTTCTTGCCTTATAAAAGCATGCATAGTAAATAGTCTAAGGATAGATTCGTGAAATTGCTTTAGAAATAAGAATATCCTTATTTATAAATTTAGTAGATTCTAAGTGTAAACCCAACTAATTTTATAAGACTTAAGTTTTCTTTTTATTTTGCTATATATAAATCAACACTGATAATTGGAGTCTCGAATCCAACCCAATGTGACTTCATAGAACAATTTTTATGAGAACTGCACAGCATGCAGTTCTGGCTTTTGATTATTTTTCATTTTTTTTGTTCTTCTGTGTCTCTGCTTATTCTGTGTAACCTTCAGTGTTAAACATAATAGGAATGCTTAATAAGAAAACAAAGTATTTTATGAAGTGTTATGTTAGGTTGCCTGTTTCAGTGTTTAACTGTGAAATGTGTCATACTTGAGCTCATGTGGTATATCCTAAAACTCTGACTCCACTGACACATTCCAGAATTGAGCAAACCACAACATATTTCACTTTTCACGAGTATTTTCATGAATTGGTGATTATTGATTGGACTAATTTTTGAGGTGCTAGCAATTTTGAGGTTTTGAATTCATATATTTAATATGTATTATATTAATTAAACTTTATCTTTGGAGTTGTTTTTAGATTTTTCAACAGAGATTAATTATTTTCTTCAGGAATTGTAATGTGAGCATTTTTACTTGAGGGCATATTCTTGAAAATCGAGTTTGAGTTTTCCCAGATCAAAAGTATGATTGGTATTCACCAAAATAAAAATGTTAATTTCTGTTATTTCTTTTTTTTTAAGATTTATTTATTTATTTTAGAGAAAGAGATAAAGAATGTGAGTGCACATGTGCTTGATGGGAGGGACAGAGGGAGAGAATCTTTAAGCAGACTCCATGCTGAGTGTGGAGCCTGACATGGGTTTTGATCCCCGGACCCTAAGATCATGGTCTGAGCCGAAACCAAGAATCAGACACTTAACCTACTGAGCCACCCAGGTGCCCTTTTACTTATTTATTTATTTTAAAGATTTTATTTTTTTTAAGTAATCTCTACATCTCTATACCCAGTGTGGAACTTGGACCTACAAGTGCCCTAGATCAAGAGTCCCATGCTCTACCATCTGAGCTAGCGAGGCATCCCTAGTTTTATGTTCCCTAATGTAACTTTTTATTATTTTATGTCTATGTGAAACTAAGACAATATCTTGTTTCTTAAGCAATTATGAAACTAAGGTATTTATTGTCTGTCTTATATTTACCTTCATGCAATTAAATCTGTTTATATAATCTATCATTAACTTTTAAAGATGAAGAGGTTATTATCCTCAAATTGTCTTTATGTAACTTTTTTCCAATTTTTAAAGATGAAGAAATCATTATCCTCAAATTGTCTTTATGTAACTTTTTTCTTCTCTTCCCTTCCTAACTTCTAGTTAGTTATATCATTTTTGCATGTTAGTGGTAATAACAGTTTGCATCCTGTTCTGACATCTTAATTCCTTCATTTAATTTCATTCTTAGTTCTATAGTTAAGTAGCTTAGAAGTTTTTCACCATTTACTGTACCATGGCTTTTCCAGCTTTGCTTGGCTAACTAAATTCTTCCTTTAAGAGTCCTCTAAGAAGACCTTTGGAAGTAATGTTCCCTGAGTTTTGCATTTTCATAATTGAATAGTGATTTTGTATTTGGACAGCAGTTTGATTAAATGTATAATCCTTGGGGCATATTTTCTTTAGGAAGTTTTTTTAATAGTAATCTATTATGTTCTAGAGATGAAGTTGGAGGCCAGCCTGATTTATTTTCTTTCTTTTCTTTCTTTCTTTTCCTTTTTTTGTGACAGTATTTTTGCATGTCTGTTTTGGATCAGTTTTTTTTCTAGTGTACCTTTCAGTAGATTTATTTATCTGTGTATCTGTCTATCTATCTCTGTACCCTACTTGGGGCTTGAACCCACGACCTGGATATCAAGAGTCACACACTCTTCTGACTGAGCCAGCCAGGTGTTCCTCAATATATAGATTTAGTTTTTCTTTATTTTATTATTGTAGTAGAGCTTTTTTGAAATTATGTTTTTAAATATTTATCTCTTCTGTGATTATGATGGTCTTCTTGGGCTCCAATTATTCATATGTTGGATATCCTGTTTTTTAATTATTTCCTCTCTAATCCCCTCTTACATTTTTTTTACTTTACTTTTTTTTAATCCTCTCTTTTCATTTTCAGAAATATCTATTCTCTATAGTGTTTTCTCCAGTTTCAATAGCGTTTCTATGATGTTTCATTTTTTCTGGGTCTTTTCTAAATTGTTTATGTTACATAATTTCCTGTCATCTAGGAATCTTTTACCTGAGCTCCTATATCTCAGTATTATGCCTTTTTCCTTAACTTTTTTTTTTATATTACAGCAAAAGTTTTAGCTACAATTTTCATTACTTTGTGACAATATTTTTATAAGAAGAGGATTTTTTTTCTTGGTAACTTTTATGGATTTGTGCTTATTCCTTTGTGATAACTCATCTGGAAATGTGAGTTTTTGCATGGTCAGTTATTTTTAAGAGATTTTTTTAAGAGAAAGGAGCTAGATCCACATTCCAGACTAGCTAGGGTTTTTGGTTTTTGAGTTCATTTAGCTATTTTACTGGTCACTGGGCACAGGCAGCAGCTGTAGCTTCCCTTCTGTGGAAGTGACGACAGACGGCTATTGCAAATACAGCTTCTTTGTGTGATTCCTTGTTAGACCCTATTCTTCTGACTTTTAGATTTCACCTGGGTCCAGGATGTTCTTCTGATGGCCCATGAGTAGTATCCGACTGCAGGGAATTTATGTTTTGCAGCTCAAAGTGTGCCTCTCACCTTTAAGGAGTTTACTTTGCTAGCTCTTCCTGAGATATGCAGCTGAGCCATATCTCCCCTTCCTCCCTTAAGTACCCAGGATTGACCTCCTTTCTTTAAGGAGCTCTTATACCTATTTTTGGTCTGGAGTTTTACCTGGATCCTAGTTTTGTTAAAAATGGAGCGTGTGTTTTTATTTATTTTCTTTTCTGATTTTGGATTAATTGCTTTGGATGCTTTCTAAGAAGAGTAAGGGGAAATGCTTACTTTATGCCCCAGTAATAAAATTGAAAGTCCACATTAATTTTTAAAGTAGAACAAAAATTCTTGATCATTGCATATACAGTTGATGCAGTGTTCTTCATAATTGTTATTACCATTGGCCAATTAATTGTGTATGATCCTCATTGGTTAGTATGCTGAAATAGTAGTAATAGAAGTATTGCTTCTATATAAATAGGAATCCTTGGGATGAAGGACAGTTTGCAATAATGTAATATTCTAGTATAGACCTAGATGGTCTCCCCCTCAACCCCCACCCCACCCATATAGTGCAATCTCTGTTCTCTTTAGACACCATAAAGCAGCACTACAGAACATGTCAGTTTGTTGATACAAGGTGCTTGAGCCAGAATGTAAATCAGTGTACTGCTTTTATTAGAGAAGTCTCATTTTAAGAAAAATGTCAGCGAACTAAACAGTGTGTTTAGGGACATAATTGATTTACATTCTGGCCAAATCTTCTACTTTGTTGAGGACTGGGGACAGTTTGCAGATTGACAGCCAGTTTATGAACAGTATTGAGGATCACTGCTGTACATTATGGATATGTGGCTCTCAAATTGGATCATTTCATACACAGTTAATGCAGTGTGTCTTCATAATTGTTATTACCATTGGCCAATTAATTGTGTATGATCCTCATTGGTTAGTATGCTGAAATAGTAGTAATAGAAGTATTGCTTCTATATAAATAGGAGTCCTTGGGATGAAGAACAGTTTGCTATATACTTTTTCTCTGATTGGGACTCTTCAGTGTAATGATTTATTTCTCTAAGCCATAACACAGAAAACATACCTATCCAGGTAGTTTTCCTATAAGGAGAATATTGTTATATGATTGTTTCAAAAATGTGAATTGGATAATAACAGAAGGTAGTATTCAGTGTTATAGCTCTAGAAGATACAGATTTAGGGATATGCTGTCTGAATCAAATGTTTGTCTTGATTCTGTTGCTAAGGAGACATATGGAAAAATAACCAATATGTAATAAGATGGTAAAATTTCAATATTTTGTCTAAGACTTTCTTGTGATTGAAAGATACCTTTTTCTAGATATGGTCTCCCAATGTCTAACTGGCCATTAGAATTCTCTGTTTCTGGGGGTGCCTGAGTGGCTTGGTCAGTTAGGTGTCTGACTCTTGATTTTGGCTCAGGTTGTGATTTTGGAGTTGTGGGATCAAGCCTTGGGTCAGGCTCCTTGTTGGATGTGGAGCCTACTTTGGATTCTCTCTCCCACTGCCCCTCTCCCTCCCCCCACCCTGACTGGAAAAAAAAAAAAAGAAATCTCTCTTTTTATGAGAAACCATGAGACAGGGCATCTGGGTGGCCCAGTGGGTTAAAGTCTCTGCCTTCGACCCAGGTCATGATCTCAGGGTCCTGGGATCGAGGCCCACATCGGGGCTCTCTGCTCGGCAGGGAGCCTGCTTCCTCCTCTCTCTCTCTGCCTGCCTCTCTGCCTACTTGTGATCTCTCTCTGTCAAATAAATAAATAAATAAGATATTAAAAAAAAAAAAAAAAGATGGGCGCCTGGGTGGCTAAGTTGGTTAAAGCCTCTGCCTTCCACTCAGGTCATGATCCCAGGACCCTGGGATTGAGGCCCGCATCGGGCTCTCTGCTTGGTGGGGAGCCTGCTTCCTCCTCTCTCTCTGCCTGCCTCTCTGCCTACCTGTGATCTCTCTCTGTGTCAAATAAATAAATAAAATCTTAAAAAAAAAGATTTTATTTCTAAAATCTTAAAAATCTTATAAATTTATAAAATCTTATAAAATATTTTAAAAACATTTTATTTATATTTATAAAAAAAGATTTTATTTATTTATTTGATACAGAGAGAGATCACAGGTAGGCAGAGAGGCAGGCAGAGAGAGTGGAGGAAACAGGCTCCCCGCCAAGCAGAGAGCCCGATGTGGGCCTCGATCCCAGGACCCTGGGATCATGACCTGAGCGGAAGGCAGAGGCTTTAACCCACTGAGCCACCCAGGTGCCCTCAAATAAATAAAATCTTAAAAAAAAAAAAAAAAAGAAAAGAAACCATGAGACATGTCAGGGACAACATGTAGAACTAGATAGGGGTATTGATCACAACTTTTTAGTCATTTTCCTAACTTAATGGATTTTGCCCATGAGGCCATGGTTTTTCCCATTAGTGTACATCTTTAAGCTTGTTAGTCATTGGGTAAACATGCGGTACTTGATAAAAAAGAAGTGTAACTTCATTATTATTATGAAGTTAGACTTTCTCTAAATTTTTCTAAATATGTAGAACCTTTTCTAAATATTCTAAATATTTAGAATCTTTTCTAAATATCAGTACAATACTCTAATTCAAACTAAACATTCAAGAGACAGTATGGAACTCTATCTAAATATATAGAGAAAATCGTTTGAAATGATGCCTTTATCCTTGACAGGAAAGTCTTACTTTATAATCATTCTGATTATAAACTTTAATTATGAGATAAATAACTGTGGGCAGTCCTACTTAGCCAGTGACATTCTTGAAACAGTTTTATATCCTTCCCAGTCATGTTACCAAAGTGAATTATTTCAAGAATGTCGCAGATTGTAATTAATGTTTGCTATCATTGGAGTTAGTATAGTATAGTATTTTCTATCTTGGGTATAGATAAAGCCTTGGAAAAACATGAACTCTGAAGTCATATTGAATAAATAAGCCAAGAAAAAAAAAAGAGAGAAATCCCTTGTCATTGAAGTCTAGTTTCTTTCCCACTGCCACCAGATGTCAGTGTAATCACAGGGCCAGAGGACTACTGCAGTAGATAAATGGCTTATGAATGTTTTACATGTCTAAAAAAAAGTTTTATACATATTAAATATATAACGAAAATATTATTTTATTGTTAAATTGTATAGAAAAATGAAGTGCATAATGGAGAATAGGATACATGTAGAACTTAAAAAGCATAGATACAGTTAAAAATTCATATATAAATCAAATATACTAATAGAACACGTAGGTGATCTCTGACGTTCTCAGAAATCACCATCCTGCTGCTATAACAAGTGGCGATGGACAACCTATAGTTGAACTGTCTACTTCGGCCTCACTGACTGTGATGATTACTCTTAAGATTGGAACTTTAAAATGAAAGAGTATATTTCTAGCTTATAGATGTAAAACTCAGCTCACTGCGATTTGCAATGGTATGGAAATTGTCTACGTAGTTCCCTAGAATACATAGTCACGTTAGGCATTTTCCCAAAAGAACATTCAGTAGGATAATTACATTTTGAAAAGTTTTTTCTTTTAAAAATGCATTCTTTTTTTTTTTTTTTTTTTTTACTAAAAATTGTTTTTTTTGCAGTGTTCCAAGATTCATTCCCCATTCCCCACACCCAGTGCTCCACGCTTTAGGTGTCCCCCGTACCCACCACCAGGCTCTCCCATCCCTCCACCCCCCTCCCTCCAAGTCCCTCAGTTTGTTTCTGTGTCCAAAGTCTCTGTTGTTTCGTTTCTCTCCCTGGATTACCCTACTTCCCATTTACTTTCCTTCTCCCACTGTCCTCCAGTTTACCCCTCATGCACCGCAAGTAAGTGAGACCATGTGATACTTGACTTTCTCTTCTTGGCTTATTTCACTCAGCATAATCTCTTCCAGTCCAGTCCATGTTGCTACAAAAGTTGGATATTCATTAGAACTTACTATTCTTAGTTAGATTGATTACTTATGTGCATATGTAGGTTTGCTCTATTTGTCCCAAATGAGAATCCTATGTTGAGTTCATGCCTTCATGAAGTCTTTATTTGGGGCTTCGAACTGCACGTAATATGCTCCATGCCGAAACTAAATTTTGATTTTGGTTAGAAGTTTCATATGGGTCAAAGACCCTTTTCAGTTCCTTGATTTCTTCTTTTTCAAAAATATTTTGTTACTCAGAATGCTTTCCCAGATTACTTCTTTTTCCCTTTAATTTAGGAAATAGAGAAATTTGTTTCTTCAGCATTATAAACTATCTCATTAGAAATTATTGAAATTGTCATCCTTGTTTTCTTAGACTTTTGTTCTTATAGGCTTTTCCAGCACTATAATCTAACATCTTGTGGGAGGGGCAGTGTCCCTTCATTCAGTTTCTGGTTTTTCTTTTCTACTGTCTCAGCTGGAGTCTTAGAGAGACAAGGCCAATACCTGTTTGGATTGAAGGAAGGAAAGCATTTCTCCCATCTTTCTGTGTGCCCCAGACATTTTGAGCTCTTCTTTTCAAAGTGGGATGTTTTATTCATCCTTACTCTTTATCCTTGAGCTCTGGTCTCTGTTGAATGCTTGTGTAATACCAGATCATGATTCTGCCTTTTTTTCTTTTTCTCTGTGAGAACTACAGTACTTTTGCAGGTTTTAGAATTACTCATTTCCGGGCACCCAAGTGGCTCAGTTGTTAACTGTCTGCCTTCGGCTCAGGTCATGATCCCTGAGTCCTGGGATTGAGCCCTGCATCGGGCTCCCTGCTCAGGGGAAGCCTGCTTCTCCCTCTCTCACTCCCTCTGTGTGTGTTCCCTCTCTAGCTGTGGTTCCATCTGTCAAATAATAAATAAAATCCTTTAAAAAAAAAATAAAAGAATTACTCATTTCCTTTCTGTCCTTGAATATTTAACTCCAAGCCATAGGCACCACAACTGGTGGCCTGGTCCCCTGTCCCCATTGCAGGGTATGCTTATATCTCAGACAGATGTGCCTCGTATTCTAGATTAAACTCCAGTTCAGTTAAATTCTAAACTCTAGACCAATGCTGTCCCATAGAACTTGGAAATGTCCTATAGCTACACTGTCCAGTATGATAATTACTAGCTATGTATGTGTCTTGAGCACTTCAAATGTGGCTAGTTTGATGGAGGTACTCAAATTTTAATAAATTAATTTTAATTAACTTAAATATTTAAATTTTTTTTTTTTTAAGATTTTTATTTATTTGACAGAGAGAAACACAGGCAGAGAGGGAACACAAGTAGGGGGAGTGAGAGAGGGAGAAGCAGGCTTTCCTGCTGAGCAGGGAGCCCGATGTGGGACTTGATCTCGGGTCTCCGGGGTCATGACCTGAGCTGAAGGCAGTTGCTTAACCAACTGAGCCACCCAGGCGCCCCTAAAATTTATTTTATTTTAGATCTGGTATAGTTAACATACAGTGTTGTATTAGTTTCAGGTGTACAATATAGTGATTCAACGGTTCTATGCATGACTCAGTGCTCATCTTGATAAGTATACTCTATTCCCATCACCTGTTTCACCCATTTCCCCACCTATCTCCCCTCTGGTAACCATTTGTTTGTTCCCTATAGTTGAGAGTGTGTTTCTCGGTTTGTCTCTCTTTTTTTCCTCTTTGTTCATTTGTTTTGTTTGTTAAATTCCGCATATGAGTAATATGGTATTTGTCTTTCCCTACTGACTTACTTTTCTTAGCACTATACTTTCTAGATTCATCCATGTTGTTGTAAATGGCAGGATTTCATTCTTTTTTATGGCTGAATCATATTCCATTATAACTATGTATGTACCACATCTTTATACATTCATATATCTATGGACATTTAGGTTGCTTCCATAATTTGGCTATTGTAAATAATGATGTAATAAACGTAGGGCTGCATGTATCATTTTGAATTACTGTTTTCGTATTCTTTGGGTAAAGACCCAGTAATGGAGTTACTGGATTTTGTGGTAATTCTATTTTTAATTTTTTGAGGAACCTCCATACTGTTTTCCATGATAGTTGTATCAGTTTGCATCCCCACCAACAGTGCACAAGGGTTCCTTTTTCTCAATGTCTTTGTCAACCTTGTTGTTTCTTGTTTTTTTATTTTAGCCATTCTGACAGGTGCAAGGCGATATTGTGATTTTGATTTATAATTTTAGTTAATTTAAATGTAAACAGCTACTTGTGGCTAGTGGCTTCTGTATTGGAGAGTTCAGCTATTCATGCATCCTTAACTGAGCTGTAGTGGTGCTCTTGTCTTTGAAGCATTTGTCTCCTTCATTCTAACATGCAGTACTAGGGGGCACCCACGGGGTGTAGAGAGGGAAGGAGCAGAGAATCACCAGCTTAGCCAGTTAGCTTTGCTGAGATGATAGAAGACGCAACAAAATTTTCCTTATTGTCCTCACTTGATTAGGTGATTATCAGGGTTTTGTCTTCTTTGTTAGACTTAGTTCCTGCTCTCAAGGGCTTACCATCTAATTGGGTTTATTAAAATAACAATTCAAGGGGCACCTGGGTGCTGGAAGCCTGCTTCTCCCTCTCTCACTCCCCTTGCTTGTGTTCCCTCTCTGGCTGTGTTTCTCTCTGTCAAGTAAATAAAATCTTAAAAAAAAAAAAAAACAAAAAAAAAAACAATTCAAGGCATGCTGTAATAAGTGCTGTTGTAAGAGGCAGAAAGTATTATGAAGGTGAGTTCAGTCCTAATTACTTTTACTATTCTGCTCTAGATTCATCTACTTTCTTGTCTCTTCTTCCTCTCTGTTTAGGTTTTAAAGGATTTTTAATTAATATGTAAAATGTAACTCTAAATTATATTATTAGGTGAGAGTGTTCAGTTAAATTTGTATTCTGATATATTTTTAAACATTCACGTTTATGCACTTTATTAATATATCACAAATGCAAGGGACGCCTGGGTGGCTCAGTTGGTTGAGGGACTGCCTTCGGCTCAGGTCATGATCCCGGAGATCCGGGATGGAGTCCCACATCGGGCTCCCTGCTCGGCGGGAAGCCTGCTTCTCCCTCTCTCACTCCCCCTGCTTGTGTTCCTTCTCTGGCTGTGTTTTTCTCTGTCAAATAAATAAAATCTTAAAAAAAAAAAAAATTTCAAATATGCAAAATGTTTTTAGAATTCCCATTTGAGATTCTTTTCAAATTTTGTGGCAGCCTTAAATATAAAGACTAAGGAAATAAATTGCCATGTACCTGACACTGAACTTAAATAGTTTTCAACTTAGGGAAAATCTTGTTTCATTTATAGCTCTATTCACTGTCTCCACTCCATTATTTTGAAGGAAAACCCCATTCATTGTGTAATTCAACACATAAAATAGGTGTATGTATCTGTGAAGAATACATATGTTTCTTTAAAAAACTGTCACAATGCTATTATTGCTCTTAAAGATAACAATAATTCATCAGTATCCTCAAACATCCAATTGGTGTTCGAATTTTCCTGATTGTCATATATATATGTTTATGTGTATTCTTTTAGATTGTTGAAATCAGGATCCAGTTAAGGTTTCTGCACTGTAATTAGTTTATTTGCCTTTTATTTCATTTTTAGTATAATGTTTCATCATTTCTACCTCATGTAGTGTTTGTTACCTGTTCATTGATTATATTTTATTTTATTTATTTTTATTAAAGATTGTATTTATTTATTTGACAGACAGAGATACAGTGAGAGAGGAAACACAAGCAAGGGGAGTGGGAGAGGGAGAAGCAGGCTCTCCACTGAGCAGGGAGTCCGATGTGGGGCTCGATCCCAGGACCCCGGGATCACGACCTGAGCCAAAAGCAGATACTTAACTGACTGAGCCACCCAAGGCACCTCTGCCTGTTCATTGATTTCAGAACAAAGTCTTGGATGGATAAGTAGTCAACAATCTTAAGCATCTGCCAAGAATACTAATGGTGTTTTAAAAGAATGTTATATATTTGCAAGAGTTGAATTAATTTTCTTTGTTCCCCAGACAGCATCTTGTGCACAGATTGTTACCAATGCTGTGAGCACATGTTACTTGAAGATTCTGATTGGGAGATATTATGATATTGGTACATACTAATAAGTATGATACCACAAGAATGCAAGGGGACTTAGAGTTCCATGCTGCTGAAATGTCTGCTCCTAATTATTTGCACCCATGGGGTAGTTTTTTTCTCTTCCTCCTTCCTTTCTTCCTCTTCTCTTCTTCAAAATATCTTCTAGGATACTTTTCATGTATATGGCCATCCTAGTATCATGTAGAAATTAGTTTTATTTGATGATACCCACAAATCACTGTTTCTGTACTCAGAATCACTTGAATTGTGGAAATGCTTCTAAATCAAAAGAAGTTGGTATTACCATCTTACTGAGGAAAAGAAAATTTTATTTTAATTTTATTTATTTATTTGACACAAAGATAGAGAGCACAAGTAGGCAGAGGGGGAGGGAGAAGCATGCTCTCTGCTGAGCAGGGAGCCCAACGCGGGAACTCGGTGCCAGGACCCTGGGATCACGACCCAGGCCAAAGGCAGCCACCTCACTGACTGAGCCCAAGCGCCCAAGAAATAAATTTTAGTTTAGTGCCTATACTGCATACAAATACATAGGCATGGTTTAATAATAATATTCCTTTAAAAGTAAATAATTCTTCAACCTTGCCATAATGATTAGGTTGCTGAAGTATTTTGTAGTAAAATACGTTAATAGGCTTCTAAGATATAATTGGCAATGACAATAAACATACCCACTTAAATTATAAATTCTATTCCAAATTTAGGTGAATAGAAATTAATTTCATACTTTGCTGGGATTAGATCATGGAAAAGTACCAAAAATCTGTAAACACTGATGAGTGTAAGGGGGTTTTCTTGGACTGGGAGGAAAGTATTTGAGTTGTAGTCGTTGGTGACTGTTGAGTGTGAAGCCAGTGACGTATATAGCCTTATTATAGCCAGACAGAAAGTATGCAGTTGTCTTGGAATTTAAGTGTTTCAAGATTTGTCATTGTCCATAGCGGAAGCTTAATTTTACTAAGACATGAGAAAATGAACAAATGATACTAATTAAAGAGTCTAAGGAATTGTCTTTAGAGTCCATGAAAACTTGGACAGGAAATAGAAGGATAAGAAAGCATAAAGGTTCTGTGTTAACAGCTTTTGCCTGTAGGCCCAGTTACGTTTTTTGGAAGAGAGGAGGCTATTTGTAGTAGTGACCATGGAAAGAGAGGATTATGGGCTTTGCATTCCTTATTTTGCAATGGGAAAATAGTGTGTATGTTTATAAGGCTGGTTGACAAGATCAATATGCTTGTGGAGGAGGAGAGGTAAACCTGTTTATTTAAACCAATAAAATTGGTCATAGGTAATTATTCTGGAGAAAATAAATAGGACATTTAGGCTTACTGGGTCCAGCAGGTGGATTATAAGTGCTGAGGCCTAGAGAATGTTAGGGACTATTGAGAAAATGAAACCCAGTATAAAGGGACAGCCACTATTGCTCTGGCAGGCTCAGTGTTGCCACATTGCAAAGTACTTCTAATATTGATATATAAATATATATTTTTTTAATGTGAAAATTTCCAGTTTTTGAATGTTGCCTCAACTGTAAAAACAAATGAACAAAACCAAATAAAACTGTGTGGACCAAATAAAACACATGACATAGAATCCACCGATATGCTGTTCAGTGGAATATATTTATTTGTTGTATACAGAACACAAACTAATGGATAGATAAAGGCATACTTTTTTTGTCCCCTGAAAGATGACTTCAGAGGTCTGGTTTTTTCTGCACACAGCACATCTCTTTGATCATAATGAGGAAGCAAGACTGTGTTCCAGACATTTGAATCATCTGCCTGCCCCTACAGTGTTGCTTCACTAATTCTGTAGTCTTCTCTGTATGTTTCTATACTCTAGGTTGTAACACAGGATCTGAAATCTTATTATAGGGAAATATTGTAAAAAGATTGAGGCCTCACAC
Source organism: Spilogale gracilis (assembly GCA_004023965.1). Lineage (NCBI taxonomy): Eukaryota > Metazoa > Chordata > Mammalia > Carnivora > Mephitidae > Spilogale > Spilogale gracilis. The sequence goes on along the minus strand of PITA01002687.1, from coordinate 139,273 downwards.
AGGTATTATATAGAAATTTCTGTCTTATGGTATTTAAATGTAATTTTGAATTGTTCTTTGAGCTGAAATTCTGTTTAAAAGCAGATATTAAAGTGAGCTTGAAGACTATGGCCTCGAGTCACAACAGTAGAAGTATCGTCTTATGATGAAAAATTGTGGTCTTTGGAATAAGCCAATCTCCCAAATACTACCGTACAGATTTTTGAAATATGGTATCTAGTTGAAAAAATTGTTAGTAGTGAGACAGACTAGTAGATATATGCTGAAAAGGAGGGGTCTGTATTAAAAGCACAAATTTCGTGTTTTCTCTTTTTATTTATTGTATAAAAAATAGCAGATTTTTTTTTTTTTTTTTTTTTTTTTGGTTTGCGTAGGCTTTAATGGAGGCGCTCTCAGGTGAGGTTAACAATAGCACATTATAAGAAGAACAAAAAATTGCCCCTTATCCTACACATTTGTGTCCTTAAGAATTCCCTGCAATTCCTTATAGGTAGGTGTTTTATGTAGTTTATACAGAAATTCATGTAGACATTTTATAATTTAAAGAGGCACTTTACATTTTATATAATTCATCATGCATATATCCAATTTACATTTTTTTCACTTAATCTCCTGTAAGCATTTTTTTTCACATTTCAGTACTAATAGTTACGGTTTTGGATACTACTTTAGTCTCCTGAAAGTATTATCTCATAATATTAGACATTTAGACTTTTTGTTTTATTACTAGTCACTTCATGTTTGAATAAAAAAAACTATGAACTTTTTCCACACAACAAATTTTCACTTGAAGGATTACTGAATAAAAAAATAAGCATTTTATTATACTTTCATATGAACCTTATTAAATCACTGAAAAGTTGATAAATCATCATAAGGACTCCATTTGCATAACATATTTGCTAATTTAAGAAATATTACCATGTTTATATGTTTTTCCCTATCTATTTCTTGTACTTTCTTTCTTTATAAATTTATTCTTGTCACTCATCTATAAGATTCTTCACATTTTCCTTACTAAATTTTAAAAAATATTTTATTTATCTATTTTACAGAGAGAGATCACAAAGGCAGGCAGAGAGAGAGGAGGAAGCAGGCTCCCTGCTGAGCAGAGAGCCTGATGCGGACCTCGATCCCAGGACCCTAAGATCATGACCTGAGCCAAAAGCAGAGGCTTTAACTCACTGAGCCACCCAGGCGCCCTTTCCTTACTAATTTTTATGAATTTTTTATATTATTAAGCTCATTTTTATTTTTGGTAAAAATGATTATTTCTCTGAACACTTGTTTCCTTAATACTTTTTCAGTTCTATTTTATGTGTATCTGTTGTAATGCTTTTTTTTTTTTTTTTTTAAAGATTTTATTTATTTGACAGAGAGAAACACAGCCAGAGAGGGAACACAAGCAGGGGGAGTGAGAGAGGGAGAAGCAGGCTTCCCGCAGAGCAGGCAGCCTGATGTGGGACTCGATCCCAGATCTCCGGGATCATGCCCTGAGCCGAAGGCAGTCGCTTAACCAACTGAGCCACCCAGGCGTCCCTGTTGTAATGCTTTTATCTTTTACTTCGTGATTATATCTATGGTATTAAGGTTTAGAAGGTTTTTCTACTAAAATCTGGTAAATGCGCAATTCTGTTTTTTTAAATTTTTTTTTATTTTTTATTTTTTCATTATTGTGTGATGAAAAGTTTGTATCTAAATTAATTTTTCCTTTAAAAACTGCTAATCAGTTCATCTAACACCTCTTACCACTCTTATCAAGTCCCATCTGTGTCATGCTCTCCTCCCCCACCATGGTTGATACTTTAATGCTGATGAGCCAAAGAGTTCTGGTAACATTCAAGGTGAAGATTCAAGGTGAAGACATTCAAGGTGAAGATTTTCCAGTGGAATAAGACAGAAAACACTTTGAGAAAAAAAGTGAGGGAAGAGAGGTAACTAAAGAAAGTCTTTAAAATACAAAAGAGCCTGGATTGATGGTTTTAAAAGTTTAAAAGTCTCAGTCTCCACTGAGAGCGAAAGGCTTAAACTACGAAGACTTAAATTAAGATTTACAAGCAAATACTGAATTCAGGACACTACCAGGAAATCATGGTATCCAAGTGAAGTTTCCTGTGTGATTGTAAAGTCTTGTTAAAATCTGTGTGCAATAAAGGTGGTGCCTCATAGTAATATTCAGGCAGATGAAAGGTCCTCTAAAGATTTTAGGGTGTGATTTATAGGCACACTCAAACAGTGGGGCTTTAAGCAGCTTAGGGGTGTTGCTCCTCAGCAGAAACCCAGGGCAGAGAAGAGCTTATCTCAGAGCTTTGTGAGTGCGGTTTTTGTCTATTAAAGAGAACCCTAAGAAGATTCACAGAAAACCCATAAAGTCTTAAAATAAATATGTTGATAGAAACACTTCTGACTTGAAAGAGGAGAGATAGGCCGAAAGATAGTACAAAATGTAAAGAGACTATCAGTTACAGGGCAGCTCTGGTAGCTGTCACTCCCCACTCCTTTCCCCTAGCCCCTGACAACTATGAAACTCCTTCGTGTCTATGGAATTGCTTATTTTCGACATTTCCTGTAATCATGCAATATGTGGCCTTTTATGTCTGGCTTTTTTCATTTAGTATAAAGTTTTCAAGGTTCATGTTCTAGCATATATCAGTACTTTATTCCTTTTTATGGCTGAATAATATTCAGTAGTGTGGATGTACTACCTTTGCTTTATCCATTCTTCAACTGATGGACATTTGGGCTGTTTCTACTTCTTGAAACTATTAGAAATAATCCTGCCAAAATCATTTGTGTAAACGTTTTTTTGTGGATATATGTTTTCTGGTTTGTTTTGTAGAAGTTTCTAGGAGTGGAATAGCTACTAGTGATAACCCTGTGTTTATATTTTTGAGGAACTGCTGGATTTATAAAGTGGCTGTACCATTTTACATTCCTACCAGCAATGGATGATGGTTTCAGTTTCTCCATTTCCTTGTCAATACTTGTCCGTCTTTTTGATTATAGCCATCCTAATGGATGTGAAATGGCATCTCATGGTTCTGATTTGTATTTCCCTCATGAGGTTGATCTTTTTATGTGTTTATAGGTTATTGCTTGAATTTTGATTAAAGCAGTAAAATAGCTCATTATATGAATATCTCATTTAATTTATAAGTTCCAAATAAATACTTCTCTAGATTTCATTACTTGAATCTTATTGTTTCCGTTTTAACATCAATCATGTGCAGGTTTATCTTTCCTCTGTAATAACAAAGATCTCATTAGTCATTTTGGGAATCCTGCTTAGTGTTAATCTCAACTGTTTTTCCCCCCTGCTCATCTCTATTCTTTTAGTATTTGTGATGGTGTGTTTATGTTTGAAATGACCAGTCACTATAAATCCTCTTCTGTTTTCTATCATCTAGCTAGTATCTACTGAGTGGCTCTTATATGTGAGGCACTTGGTTAAGTGCTGGGAATACATAGCAGTGAGTGAGGTTTATAATCTGGTGGGGAATTTATAATGAGCAAGTATACATGTGAATTATCATTGCAATCTATTAATAATTGATAGAGAGGAATGGGGCATTATGATGATAGAAAGTAATAAGAGGACCTCCTTTCATTGAGGTGGTCAGTGAAAATTTTTCTTAGTTGCTGCATTCTGGAAGCATAGAAAGAACCATTGAAAAAGGCAAAAGGAGTATGGCTAGAACACAGGAAAGTGAGGGGGAGAGGCTCACAAGGTGAGTGTGAAGAGAGAGCTGTTTTCCTTTGAGTAGCTCTAGATGAAAATTGTTTCCTTAGAATATAAATAAATGAACAAACAAATCAGTCATCCGATCAATTAAAACTTCTGACCATGCCCTACAAAATTTGGCTTCTTCTGGAGACCTCTCAGGCCTTATTTCCTCTCCTTTCCATTATACTTCAGTCACAGGGGCCATCTTGGTGTTCCTCAAACATATCCGGCTCCTAGCTCCTCATGGCCTTTATGCTCCTGTTGCCTCTGTTTCGAGTACTCCTCCTCCATCTCTTGGTGTGACTTACTGCTTTTTATTTTTTATTTCTCTCTTCAGCTGTCTTTGTTTCAGAGATGAACACTATCCCCTTTTCTAAAGTAGCACACTCATCCCCACTGTTTATTTTACTCTGTTAATTTCTTTCACAATATTTTCACGAAAACTTATTTTATTTATCTATGTTTGTTTATTATCCATCTCTCTGACTAGAGGGAAGTTCCCTGAAGGCAAATACCTTGTCTCTTGAGTCGACTGCTCTAACCCTTGTGCTTGGTGCAGTCCTTGGTACCGTTGAGTGACTGGATTAATTTATTATTGTAGAATCTTGAAGGATATGGTGAAATGGAGATTTTAAGTGCAAGTGAAAAAAAAATTAAACTGGTAGTAAGCTGTTAAGTTGATTTTAGTGGCTTGTTTTTTTAGCTCTTTTTATAATCATGGACATTCTTCCATGGAACTGTCAGGTATGTTCATATAATCATCCTTAATTTACATGTAATATGAAATGGGAAGAAGTGTAGTGACTTCTTTTAAAGTACTGCGGTTTGCTGATTTTCTGAGATCTGTAAGTCTGTGACTTTTCTTTTTGTTTTTAAAATCAAATTTTGGGAAATTTCAGCCATTATTTCTTGAAATATATTTTTCTCTGTCTCATTCTTACTCTCTTCTCCTTTGAGACTTTTAATTACATGTATATTGGATTATGTGTTTTGACCCACAGGTTCCTGATACACAGTTAATTTTCCTGCAGTCTTTTTTCTTCTCAGTTCTTTCTTTTTTTTTTTCCGAAGTTTTTTTTTAAAATTTTTTTAAAGATTTTATTTATTTATTTATTTGACAGAGAGAGATCACAAGTAGGCAGAGAGACAGGCAGAGAGAGGAGGAAGCAGGCTCCCTGCTGAGCAAAGAGCCCCATGTGGGCCTTGATCCCAGGACCCTGAGATCATGACCTGAGCCGAAGGCAGAGGCTTTAACCCACTGAGCCACCCAGGTGCCTGAAGTTTTATTTTTTTAAGTAATCTCTACACCCATTGTGAGGCTCAAACTCAGCACCCCAAGATCCGGAATTGCATACTATTCTGACTGAACCAGCCAGGCACCCTACTCTCAGTTCTTTAGATTGGTTGATTTATATTGATTCACGTTTCACTGACTCTTCTCCCAGCTCTAATCTTCTTTTAAGCCCATCCATTTCTTTTTTCAGTTCTAGAATTTTTTTTCTTTTTAAAGATTTTTTTTTTTTTTTAATTTGACAGAGAGAAACACAGCGAGAGAGGGAACACAAGCAGGGGGAGTGAGAGAGGGAGAAAGCAGGCTTCCTGCCGAGCAAGGAGCCCGATGTGGGACTCGATCCCGGGTCTCCGGGATCATGACCTGAGCCGAAGGCAGTCGCTTAACCAACTGAGCCACCCAGGCGCCCCTAGAATTTTTTTTCTTAATGACTTCATTTTTTGCTGACATTCTTTGTGTATATCTATATACCATATAAATTAAAAGTAAAGTCTTTGAATATATTTCCCTTAGACTTTTAAAGCATATTTATATTACTTGCTTTAGTTCATCTGTTAAAATCCAATATCTGGACCATTTTGGAGTCAGTTTCTGGTGATTGCTTTCTGTCTTGTGTACTGGACATAGTGGATAGTATGCTAAAAAGATTTGAATTCTCTTATCTTCATTTGAGAAATGTTGGTTTATTTTTTCTTTTTTCTGATAATTCATTTACTAACATTACCTCTAGCTTGTTTAGGTTTTGTCTTATGCTTTGTTAGACGATCTGTGGAGAGTGTAAGGTGTTTCCCGAGTGCATCTAATTTAGTAGTACTCTCACCTCCCATCCTCTGCCTCCCTCCCCATCTTGCAGGGCTTATTTTAGGCTTCCTTAGAGCAGATTTCGAGTAGGTGTTATTCTCATGCATGGTTTTTACTCCTAGGGCTCCACCTTTTGGGTGTCTTAGCTGGATGCCCAAAGCGTTAATGAGGTCTCTTGTGTCACTGCTGTGACTGACCCTAGCATTTCCATTGTCCTCAGCACTGTTTGACCTCTAGGAATCTCTGTTCTATTCTTTTTTTTTTTTTTTTTTTGATTTTATTTCTTTATTTGAGAGAGAGAGAGAAAGAAACAGTGACCAAGAAAGAGAGAGAACAGGTGGGGAAGAGGAAGAAGCAGGATCCCTGACATAGCTGGATCCCAGGACCCTGGAATCATGACCTGAGCTGAAGTCAGATGATTAACCTAAAGACTGAGCCGCCCAGGGCCCCTTTATTCTTCTTAATCCTTTAGCAATTCTCCAGTAAGCTTCATCTTGCCTTTGGCATGTGCAGTGCAGACCACAGCCAAGGATTCTTAGAGAAGTTCCACACCAAGACCTCTCTGTACAGATGTCTTTTCTTTGGGGCTTTGCAACACAGATGTCAGCTTGAACTCTAATCTCTGCCTCCCAGCGGACTGCTATCCTCTGCTTGGGCTGTTTCTTTTCTTGGAGTATCTTTACCTCAGCCTTACCCTTGCCCTGCTTGGACTTCAGCTCAGAGCACCATAATTAAGAAATGATGGCAGGCAGAGAGCTGAGGCAGTCCCAGCGCTTAATACTTCATGTGTTTCCCTTCCCTCAGGAATCACAATGTTCCACCAATTGTTTAATGCCAGAAAAAATTGCCTTACATACTTGTTCACTTGTACCGTGGTTGATGGTAGGGAAGCTGATGTAGTTCCAGTTATGTTGTCCTATCTAGAAGTCTAATTCTGAAGTCTGTTTAGTTTGGAAAGGGGCTGTGTTCTTAAAAAGTGAGAATCCTAATTCCTTTTAGACTTTTCCCCCCGCATTCATCCTTGCAATGGTTATTTATTGCCTGTCTTCTGTTTGTATTTGGCACTAGGCATACAAGCAGAACGAGGCACAGCTTTTTTCCTCAAGGAGCATATTTTCTTACTGGGGTGAGGGTAAGAGGTCAGCAAATACAAAGTTTTTAAGTCTGGTTCTTTTTTCTTTTTTCTCAGATAAACTTGTGTTGAAGCATAACACACATTGTAGGCACCTTGCCTTCTCAATTTGGTAACTTGTTATATAAGTAAAAATAAACTAATCCACTTTTTCCAAAGGAGAGGCTTTGGTAGTAGATGTAAGCTCTAAGTACACTTTTCTGAACCACTGTTCCTTAGTTATTAACCATTAAATTTGCTTTATATTGAAATAAGTGAGAGCTATAAAACCATTGTTTATCAGCTCATGTACTGGTTTCCCTCTTTTGCCATTGGGAAATGTTTTCAAGAGATGCAGATATCATATATCTTACTGTATTTATGATGTCAAAAACAATATTTCTGTCTCCTATAGTGTATTTAATAATCAAAACAAATTTTTTTGACTTTCATTTTTTTTAAGGTCAGCCTAACTCATGAAAAACAAACATCTTTACCCTGCTTCATATATCACTGCCGACAACTTGATAATCTTCAGCTCAGGGTCTGGCTGTAGAATGATTTTTGCCCACAATCATTGATAATGATATATGAATTGGATATGAAACAGGTTTTCTTCCGTTTCTCTTATGACCTCCACCCAAAATTAGATTGACTTTAGATTGATTATAGAAAAAATAGCTTGAAAAGCTGTTTTTTTTTCCCCTTGGTAAAATGCCCTTGAATGTTAACTTAGAAATAAGATGCGTTGAACTTCTTTTACAGCAGTGCTATCTCAACCGTGGTGGTTTCTGAACCACCACACTTCTGAAACCTGCCTGAGTAAGAGAGTTCTTGACCATAGAACTTCTGAACAGTCCTTATGGGGGAACTGTGCTTTGGTATAAATCCAGTATACAAAATTAATAGAATACCAGTGACATGTTATTTGTCTTTAATAATAATGAGTACATTTTTCACTTCTTGTTTTCTACTTTTAAATATTTTATCTTTCTTATTTTTTTATGTATGCTAGCATTTTTCATGTGTGGCCCTTCATTTAAAAGTCTAGTGCCTTTCTAATTTTTGACTGGGAGTTGTTGATTTTCACTTCCTACCTGCAACTGTAGTAGAAGGAATAAATATACAAAATAAATAAATTAAATTAAAAAAATCATGCTTATTTTTCAAACCTCCTTTCTCATTACCAAGCCCATGAAGTCAGGCCTTCTTATAGACATCTGTCCTCTTTCTTTATATACTGATATTTCCCCAATCTTATAATTCCAAGAAGTCATTACTTCTTGTGCATCCTCACACCTACCTCATTCACACTGTACCTGATTTGCTAATGGTGTATTTGTGTGTGTACTTCAGTAAGTACTATATACCTCTGTTCTGGTGTTGCGTTTTGGGTTTTTTTTGTTTTGTTTTTGTTTTTGTTTTTTCACTAACTCCTCCAGAGCCAGTGCCACCTTCAGTGCACAGTTTTCTGGTAGATAACATCCTGGAATGTTATCTCACTTGTGTGTTGTATCAGCTTAGTGACATCATACCTATGCTCTTCCTCACAAAGTAGGATTTATAAATTGTTGTATTTACTGATATTAGGCAACACCTATCTTCCGCCCATATTAAATTATATATGTAAAAGAAAGAATAATTTGGTGAAATTAATTTTTAGGTATCTGTGGGCATGCATACTCTTTAAAGGATCTAGATTAGCAGCATCTTGGGAGCTGTTAGTTTCAGTTACTGTAGTTAAGTAATATGCAGTTCTTTAATAATGCTCTTTAGGCTGTATGGAGTCACCTTTTCAAATAAGCAAAATTTTACTATATTTTCATTGATACAGAAGCATCATGTTAGCAATGATTATCTATGATGGCAAAAAATATCTATGATGCAAAACTTGCAGTGTTGCTTGTTTGGGTTGTCAGTGACTGTTGTCATTTGTGGTCAGATGATAATCACAGCAAACCTTTCGATCCTTTTGAAACTGTTTCTTCAGCCTGGTGCCATTTCTTCTGCTGCATTCATCCCTCTCTCTCTCCCAGTTGCATTTTTAACAAAACAGAAACATTGTCTTCATTAGCAGAGAGAATAAATGTTTGCCTCTTGTTTCCATTTTCTCTGTATCTTTTAAATAGGTTTGAAAATAGTTTTGTTTGTTCACAGAACGGATAGTATTTGTTAATAGGTCTCGGCTGACAATGGTGATAAATGTTTTTGGATTGCATAGAGAGTATGTGTTTTGATTTCTTGATAGGAATGACCACATATCATGGTGAGTTCCAGGGTGAATAAGTGATGAGAACATCACCAAAGTGTCCGGTCCTACCTTTGTACTGACAATAATTGTTTTGACTGCTATATTGCAGCTGTTGAAAATGGACAGATAGATGTGTTAAGGCTTTTGCTTCGACATGGAGCAAATGTTAATGGATCCCATTCTATGTGTGGATGGAACGCTTTGCACCAGGCTACTTTTCAGGTAACCTCTGAATTTATCATTTCATTTTCATGTAAATTATGTGTTTTGCCCTTTTAAAATGACAGTTCTGTACACTTTCTGCTTCCTACTTGCCTGTGATTTATGATGGTTAGTGCACTACAGAAAAGACAGTCTAAATGCTAATGATCATTCTGAATAAAGCCAACTGTTCTGGTAGTTCCAGCAGCTTTGGGCTTCAGGGATTATCTAAGTTTTTCATATGTTGATAGCATAGTTAAGAGACCATCAGAATATTTAGGATATAAATTGATAAGGAGCAGTTATTTTATTTATAGCAGTGTGTTGAGAGAAATTATGTTAACTCCTTAGTGCTTGGGCTAGCAAACTAGTTTTGTAGGCTTTAAAAAAAGGATTATGATTCTTAGAGATCTGTGTTTCATCTGTTTATGTTTAATGGGCTAGCTAAAGTTAAAGAGTAATCTGATTGTTTAATACTTCCTTCTCATTGAACCGTGCACTTAAAAAAAAGTTTTGCTTTAGTGAGGATTAAAAAAACCCCCAAACAGCAATAAGAATAGAGATACCTTCTATTTTCTTCCTTTTCTCCTGTTTAAAATATGAATCTGTGCTTTAGGAAAATGCTGAGATCATAAAATTGCTTCTTAAAAAAGGAGCAAACAAGGAATGCCAGGATGACTTTGGAATCACACCTTTATTTGTGGCTGCTCAGTATGGCAAGCTAGAAAGCTTGAGCATACTTATTTCATCAGGTAAGATTAATCCATTAGCCTTTGCACTGCTAAGATCTTGAATTTTAACTGTGTATCTTCCTAGGAAGTATAATTCTTGACCAGATATAAATCAGATCGTGAAATTTATGGTTTTATGTTAGTGGTAAATAAGAGTACATAGAAGTTGATTTATAAGCTTGGTTACTAACTGTCTATTACTAACATAATGTGATGCACAGCTACTAATTTATCTGAGGAGGAACTTAATGATCTATCACTAAAGCAGGTTTATTGGCAAGTTGAGTGATGGGTCTGTTCTTGCTTATGGGGACCTGAGTAGTTCCAACTTTCTAGGGCATGAGACTGTATAAGCTTAATTATTTTATTAAATAGCATATTAAGTTTTTGAGTTGTATGTTTTGATAAATTGTGTGATTATTTAAATGGGTTATTTGAAAGCATGCTTATCCTTTATTATGTTAATAGCCAACATAAACCTGCTAAGGGTTTTTCTCTGACAATTGTAACACATTCAGCATTGCTGCAAAAGATGATCTTGAGGCAGCATTCTTATGCTGTATGACATTTCTGTGACTAGAAGTGTTTGTTATGTAAGGGCTTTTAGATTCCTCCAAACACTGTGTATGAACTCACAGTACTAACCTGATGAAGCATGGATAGTTAAGAGCTAAAGGGAAATATATCAGATTTGCCACCAGGTTAAAAAATTTTTTTTCTTAATACCTAGGCTTTTTATATATGCCTGTATAGTACTTAAGTTTTTATTTTTATTTTTTATTTATTTTATTTTTTTAAAGATTTTATTTATTTGACAGAGAGAAACACAGAGAGAGAGGGAACACAAGCAGGGGGAGTGAGAGAGGGAGAAGCAGGCTTCCTGCCGAGCAGGGAGCCCAATGTAGGGCTTGATCCTGGGTCTCCAGGATCATGACCTGAGCTGAAAGCAGACGCTTAACCAACTGAGCCACCCAGGCGCCCCAGTACTTAAGTTTTTGATAAATTACCTCCACGGTGTACCTGGGTGGCTCAGTTGGTTAAGTTTCTGACTTTTTTTTAAAAGATTTTATTTATTTATTTATTTAAGATTTTATTTATTATTTATTTGACAGAGAGAAACACAGCTAGAGAGGGAACACAAGCAGGGGGAGTGAGAGAGAGAGAGAAGCAGGCCTCTCGCCGAGCAGGGAGCCCGATGTGGGGCTCGATCCTGGGTCTCCGGGATCATGACCTGAGCCGAAGGCAGTCGCTTAACCAACTGAGCCACCAGGCACCACCAAGATTTTATTTATTTATTTGACAGAGAGAGATCGCAAGGAGGCAGAGAGGCAGGCAAAGAGAAAGGAGGAAGCAGGCTCCCCACTGAGCAGAGAGCCCGACATGTGCCTCGATCCCAGGACCCTGAGATCATGACCTGAGCTGAAGGCAGAGGCTTTAACCCACTGAGCCACCGAGGCACCCCAAGTGTCTGACTCTTGATCTCCACTCAGGTCTTGATTTCAGAGTCCTGAGTTCAAGCACCATGTTGTAGGTTTGGAGCCTACTTAAACAAAAAAAAAGTTACCTCCAAATATACAAAGCAAAGTTTATTTAGACAGCAAAGCATGTATTTTCTTATTTCTGCCTTTTCCTTACAAACCTTCAAATGCTCAAACTGAAGTATGGAGCAAAGAAAATATTAAGTGCCAATTTAAGATACCTGTACAGATATTGAGTCTGTAAATCTTAGAGTTAAGAGGAAATCTCCAAAATCACTTACTTAAACATGTATCTTTTTAGATTAAGAATCCCAGGCCCTCGGAGCACCTGGGTGGCTCAGTTAGTTAAGCGATTACCTTGGCTCAGGTCATGATCCCAGAGTCCCGGGATCGAGCTCCCTGCTCGGCAGGAAGCCTGCTTCTCCCTCTCTCGCTCCCCCTGCTTGTGTTCCCTCTCTGGCTGTGTTTCTCTCTGTCAAATAAATAAATAAAATCTTAAAAAAAAAAAAGAAAAAAGAAAAAAAAAGAATCCCAGGCCCTGAGTGTTTAAGTGCCTTGCCAAAGATGTAGAAAATATTTATTGGCAGAATCAGGGCTTGGAAGTAGGTCTTCTCACATGACTTCTTTTCTTCTTTTATGTTATACCTTCCTGATGCTGTCCTAATTCATTTTATGGTTTCCAGTCCTATAAGTTCCAATTATTAGTGTGTAACTAATATTTAGAATAAAATGGGTTATGGGGCACCTGGATGGCTCACTCAGGTAAGTGTCTGCCTTTGGCTCAGATCATGATCCCAAGGTTTTTGGGATCGAGCCCTGTGTTGGTCTTGCTGCTTGGTGGGGAGCCTGCTTCTTCCTCTCCCTCTGCCTGCACCTCTGCCTGCCTGTGCTCTTGCTATTTCTTTGTCAAATAAATAAATAAAATCTTAAAAACAACAAAGTGGGTTAAACTGCACCTTAATGACTATCCCCATGCCTACTGTGTCCCAGAATGCTAGGCACCTGCATTGTTTTGCTTTGTTTCTTTTTTCCCTCCCTCTCCTCTCTGAATGGTTATGAATAGCAAATTGAAAAGGTATGTAGGTATGTTTATAATGTAGCTAAATATGTTTATAACTTGTTAAAATGGTTTTCCTTTCAGTGAATTATCTGTCATTTTTATGACTTTTCGACCAGTAATTATAGGGCCTGCTTCCTTATTCTGATACTTTGAAATTGTCAGTCAAAATGAAGTACTACTTAAAAAGCAAAGTTAGGTAGATTTCTTTCTCAACTTAATCTTTTCTCAGTGATCAGTGTTCCCTTCTTTCTGAGGCTGACGGTAGATGAAGCATCCACCTTGCATAAGTCAAGAACATTCTACTTGTCTGGATGTGTTGAGTGTCCAGTTGGAATTTCTTAAGTTCCATGCACCTTCTAACTTAGTATTTATGTTTTGCATAGTTTTTGCTTAAGTTGGGGCTGTGGTTTATTCCAGGTGCCTTTCTGGAACATCCTTTCCAAAGAAACAGTTTTTTTTCCTGTAGTGAGGAAGACTTTTCCTCTGACACATATCCCAGACATTTAAAAATTCTCACAGTCATGTAATAACACCATACTTAGCATACTTAACACACTATATGTCAATGAGAATAATTGGGGGAAATTTGGTTTTTCAAAACCTTCACAAAAAGTGAGGTCACTTTCAACTTTTTTACATCTTAATGCACTGGCATTTAAATAATTGATTAGTTTTTCTTGAAAAATCAGCTCAGAAACCCATTTAAATAGACATTTTTCCTTTCATTATGAGGTTTTATTGTGCAGTGTTCACGAAGAAAAGGGACTTAATGAAGAGTATAGTCAACATTAGGATTTTTTTTTTAATTTTTATAAAAGATTATATTTATTTATTTGTCAGACAGAGAGAGAGAGAGAGAATGAACACAAGCAGGGAGAGCAGCAGGCAGAGGGAGAACCAGACTCCCCACTGAGCAAGGAGCCTAATGAAGGACTCCATTCCAGTGCCCTGGGATCATGAGCTGAGCTGAAGGCATTTAAAGGACTGAGCCACCCAGGTGTCCCTAGTCAACATTGGTTTTTAAGGCATAGCTCCAAGGTGTATCATTTCTACCGGAATTTTTTTCATAAATATCAGCCTGAATTGATTAATGCCATCTACAAATTCTTAGAATTCAGGTTTTTCTTGTCTTTTTCTGTAATAATCAGACATTCCATATTTGTTGGTTTGCATTTTTTGTTTTTCAGTGGTACTTATTGGCCCCACAGAGTGCTGGAGGACAGATTGGAATGAAATGAATCCTTCATTGAATAAGACTTTTGTTTTAGCTTAAAAATGAATTCTAAAGTACTAATCACTGGTTTTCTTGTTAACATAAAAGCGAAAACAATTTAAATGATTACCAACAAATGTGGGAAATCAGTATGTTTATACAACAATATCCCCTGGATTGGAAAAACTGTTGTACTCTAAAGCCCTTTTAAGACAGCTGTTTTGAATGTGTTAATCATCACCTTTCTCCCCTCCCCATAAATTAGGATTGCCTGTTAAATGTTGCATTTTGTATTAGGTGCAAATGTCAATTGTCAAGCATTGGACAAAGCTACTCCCTTGTTCATTGCTGCTCAAGAGGGCCATGCAGAATGTGTGGAGCTTTTGCTGTCCAGTGGGGCAAATCCTGATCTTTACTGTAATGAGGACAATTGGCAGTTACCTATTCATGCAGCTGCACAAATGGGTCATACAAAGTAAGTATTAAAGCAGAAAATAAAAATGGTCTCATAATCAAAAGGTAATAAAGAATAAATCTGGGCCAGATCCTTTATCTCTAGGCAGAAACCTTGGTATCCCCTTCTCTGCCAACCTACTACATGGCTAGATCCACCCCCATATCTGTCCCCTGTGCCATCCTGAGCTCCTCTTAGTCTTGCACTTTTCTAGTGTGAGCAGAGTGGCTGGCTAGAGACAGAATTCTGGGGCATCTCATGGTGTTTAAGTCTTTCCTCTGATTTCTGAAGCTGTGGCCTTGTTCTTCTGCTCTGCTCTGGTTTTATTCCTTTAGCGATCTGATGACTTTATTCAACTTATTTATGATACCTCCCTGACCCCAGAAAGCTTTTGAATTTGTGACCCCTTTTGGGTTGAGTCTTTCTTTTGTGTGGGCTAAGTAGTTCTCCCCATCTTGAACTCTTTGACTCGACTTCTCTTTATAATCTCAAGTCCAGCTTGGTACTTTTCCCTGCTTCTGTTCCTCGTCTTTCTGAGCCAAAAGTTCTTATGAAATTTTTGCTGTTTTCTGGAGAGAGGAAGACTTAAAAAAATTGAAACTTCTTGAAATCGGGGTTCCAGGAATCTTAGAAGCTAATAACCTGGTTATATGCCTATGAGAATATGGTTTGCCCATATTAACATAAATTGGCAATTAATATTTTTAAAAAATATATGTGTAAAGTCTTTGGAGTAATAATCCTAAAATAATAGTTTTATAGTTGTTACTATAATTTAAAAAGTAATAGTGAAATTGTCATCACTTGAGTGTGATTACATAGTGGGAAAACAAATTCTGTAATTTGGCTATTATGCCACTAGGTGGCATGGTGTTTTACTATTTCCTCAAAGGTATTTGTAAATATTTTTGTTCCTTGTATAATTTTTCCATCCCATTTTTAAAAGTTAAATACATTTATTAAGGGACATTAAACAGGTTATTTATTTTAAGAGAATACTTAGGTTTTAAGATTTGATATTTTTCCTTAAAATTCTTGATTGTTGGGGCACCTGGGTGGCTCAGTTGGTTAAGCGACTGCCTTCGGCTCAGGTCATGATCCTGGAGACCAGGGATCGAGTCCCACATCGGGCTCCCTGCTTGGCGGGAAGCCTGCTTCTCCCTCTCTCACTCCCCCTACTTGTGTCCCCTGTCTGGCTGTGTTTCTCTCTGTCAAATAAATAAAATCTTTAAAAAAGTAAAAATAAAATAAAATTCTTGATTGTTTATTTAGTAAGTGTTAGGAACACTTATACTGGGAACTTTAAATTGATACCAAATCCACTTGGGATTTGCCCTCAATTCTGGGAACTCTGTCATTACAGTTTCCTCCATAGTTTACTTCTAGTATAACCACTTCTGTGAGTGTAAGTTCTACTTAAATGCTAACATCTTAAGCCTACCTTACAAAAGGAAAGTAGCTTTGGAGTAACCCTGCCTTTCTTTTCCCAGAAACGGGGGATTTCATGGCTGACCTTATTCCTACAGTTTTATTTTTAATTTAATTTAAATTTTTTTAAAGATTTTATTTATTTATTTGACAGAGAGAAACACAGCTAGAGAGGGTACACAAGCAGAGGGACAGAGAGGGAGAAGCAGGCTTCCCGCCGAGCAGGAAGCCTGATGTGGGGCTCGATCCTGGGTCTCCAGGATCATGACCCGAAAGCAGTCGCTTAACTAACTGAGCCACCCAGGCGCCCCTGTTTTTAATTTTAGAAGAGTAGACTAGTTCTTTTTTTCCAGCTGAATCCTGGAGGTAAGTTTATAAGTAATCTAAGAAATTAGGTTTTAATGATTTTCTTTAAAAGTTCCTCTGCTTAGCTACCAGTTTCTTTATAAATCTACTTAGTGTTTAAAGAACTCATATTCTTTTCAGAGAATAGAATATTTTAGCAGAAATTCTCATTTCTTGGGGCACCTGGGTAGCTCAGTTAGCTAAGCATCTGCCTTCGGCTAAGGTCATGATCTCAGGGTCCTGAGATTGAGCTCCACATTGGGCTCCCTACTCAGCGGGGTATCTGCATCTCCCTCTCCCCCTGCCCCTCTGCTTCCCCCTCCATTGCCCAATCTCTCCCTGCCCTTGTTCCTTCTCTTGCTCGTGCTCTCGCTCAAATAAATAAATAAAATTTTAAAAAAAGAAAGAAATTCTTATTTCTTTCTTATGAAAATACTGTTCATGTCATGGCATTCACCTATTTAAAAGTTCTGAATAAATAGAAAAATAAGACTTTATTTAAAAAAAAGGAAGTTTATTTTTAAAAAAAGAAAGGAAATTATCTATTTTCTTGATGTAAGTTTAGCTCTAGTATAATGAAGTTTTAAATTACTAGATCCTAAAGTAGCTACCAAAATTTGAATTTGGAGGAGTAGGGTGATGGTGGTGGCAAGATAATAGTGAAAAAGTAAGAATTACCTGTTCCCTGTTTACTTACGATAAAGTTATTTAATTCTCTTTTAGATATATATAAAGACCTTTGTATAAAGCAACAATAGTAAGGATAATATTTTGGAGTATATAGCCTGTAATAATTTAATGTGGGTAGAGGACAAAACAGCTTTAAATCAATCACTGGGTGACTCGTAAAGTATGTGCTGTAGAAATGTTGTCTGCATTCAGGTGTTTGTAAAAACATTAAAGACTCCCGAATTTGTGCCGTTACAGAATCTTGGACTTATTAATACCACTTACCAACCGGGTTTGTGACACTGGGCCAGACAAAGTGAGTCCCGTTTACTCAGCCGTATTTGGAGGGCATGAAGAGTGCCTAGAAATGTTACTCCAGCATGGCTACAGCCCAGATGCCCAGATGTGCCTTGTCTTTGGATTCAGTTCTCCCATGTGTATGGCTTTCCAAAAGGAGTATGTATATTTGCTACATTTTTATTCTTTTTTGCTCTGTGGGGATTTATTTACACTTAATATCTCATATACTAAATTGTTGACTTAACAAAGAAATAATTCTCTATGATGTACCTTGTTCCATCAAAGTACATTGAAAAATGAAGTGATAATGTCATCTTTTTTTCTCTTCTCTTTTTGGATCTAGATTATATTTTCATTGTAGCCACTTTAGAGAATGCTTTCAGTATATTAAAGTAAATGCAGGGTGGGGTGCCTGGCTGCCTCAGTTCATGGAGCATACTACTCTTGATCTCAGGGTTGTGGGTTTAAGCCTCATGGTGGTGTAGAGACTACTTAAAAATAAAATATTAGGGGTGCCTGGGTGGCTCAGTTGGTTGGGCGACTGCCTTCAGCTCAGGTCATGATCCCGGAGACCTGGGATCAAGTCCCACATCGGCTTCCCTTCCGCGGGAAGCCTGCTTCTCCCTTTCTCTGGCTGTATTTCTCTCTGTCAAATAAAGAAATAAAATCTTAAAAAAAAAAAATAAAATAAGATAAAAAATAAAAAAAATAAAATATTTAAAAAAATAAAGTAAATGCAGGATTTCTCTGCTAATTCTTGGTTTTCAAAACGATTCAGCAAAAATTAAAACAAACATTTATACGATGAATAAAGCATAAGGATCTAATGTATAACATGGTGACTATAGTTGACAACACTGTATTATATAATTGAGATTTGCTAAGAGAGTAAAACTTAAATTCTCTCACTAAAAGAAGAAAATGTTAAATATGTGACGTGATGGATGTATTAATTCTTTGAAGGGGAGATCCTTTCACAGTGTATATATTTATGGGATTATTATGTTGTATGTTTTAAATAACTTAAAATCTTATTTGTCAGTTATACTTTAGTAAAGCTGGGGGATGAAAAAAGAATTTAAAATGACTTTATCAAATAAGACATTAGTTATGTTTCAGGTTTTTTACCACTTGAAATTGATAAGACTTGTTATTAGCCTAAAAATGAAACTTCAGTTTTGTAAATATTACTGTACTTTTAATATATGTAGTATGTGGCATTTCTTTGTGTGAATCAGGGTAATTAAAAAGTCTTAAAATATTTGTTCTACTAATCTTCTATGATCCTGTGAAGCAGAATAAATGAAGAATTTCTGCTGTTTTATTAGCTTCTGGCCAGTACTTATTTATGAGACTCCTAAGATTTTAAAATAGATAGTAAGAATGAGGCCATGTGCAAGAAAAACCATACTGAGTAATATGTAGGGTCCATCCATTAATGGAATAAGTTGTGCAGATAGACACTCTTGTTTTTAATGACACAGAAGAGGTGGTAGGTGTGCCCTAAATTTCATGGGTTTTCCTGAATTCACTATTACGGACAACTCTCCACTATTTAATTGAAATATCTATCAAATATTTATTTTCTAGCTTTTCAGTCTACCACTTTTTAATATTTGCTGTGTAAAATAGTAGTTCATTTTATTTATTCTGACTGCAAGCCTCCAGGTGTATACTGTAGTCTGAATATTTGGGGCTTTGGTGAATCTGAGTATCTGGGACCTACTGTGTGCATTACTTTCATGATTTCATAGTACTTTGTTGTGTACCCCTTGTCTTTCTAAATACTTCTAGCTTTTCTTTAGTAGGGCTGCATGGATGACTAGTTGTTTCAGTTGTCTTTGCATGTATGTATCTAACTCCATTATATTTTGTTATTAGGTCAGAATTGAACTTTTAAAAAAATTATATTAGAACATAATGGTTTTGGATAATTTGTATGTGCATTTGTGCAATATGGTAGTCTTCTCTGGCCTTTAGTTTACCTTTTGGAGGAAGAGCAACTAAGCTCATGCCTCATCAGCTTCTAAGTGTTGTTGGAATTAAACCATATGACACAGTGCCCTGTTAACCCTGAAACACCTTAAAATTAAGTTTTTCTGGCCTGAAGAATCAGGTAAATTGAATCTTATGAGACAGAGAGCTTGAGGGTAATTCTGGAGAAGAGAGAGCTAGAGAAGGGCTCCCTCTGATTCTACATGCATCTGCGTTATATCCCAAGGTCACTCTGAGCTTTGAATGACAGCCCCACATTGATGAAAACAAGATTTAAACTGTTATCCAAGTCTCGGAGTAACCCCTGAGTGGCACACTTGATGGGGCCAGACCCAAAATAGCATAACAAAGGCTTTGAGAACTGAATTGAAGTTACAACTGCAGTCTGTAGAAAGTGAAACTGAAATTGCAGTCTGAACTAACTAGGATATATGCCTGCTAAAATAAACAAGCAAAATCAGTCTTCTTCATAGGACACAGGACACAGAACTACACAACAGTAACATCACAATATCTAGGATATAGTCTAAAAATTACTTGACATGTGAGGAACTAGTAAACTATGCCCAATTCTCAAGGGAAAAGAATTAACAGGTGTCAAACCTGAGATAATTCGGCTTTTGGAAATATCAAGTAATTGAAAGCAGCTATTATAATGTACTGTTTAAGGTAAACACACTTGAAATAACTGGAAAGGTAGAAATTCTTAACTGAGAAATAAAAACTGTAAGAGAAGAACCATGTGGAGACCTTATAACTGAAAAGTATAATACCTGAAATGAACATTTCTCTGAATGGGCTGCGTAGCAGAATGGAACTGACAGAGGAAGGAGTCTGTTAACTCAAAGATAAACCAATAGAAATTATCCAAAGAGAAGAACAGAGAGAAAAGATTGGGGGAAATAAAAAAGGATAGAGCCTCAGGGCCCTGAAGGACAGTATCAGCAGGTTGACATTGATGTCATTAGAATCCAGAAGGAGAAAAGAAAGAGATTGTTGCAGGAAAATTATGTGAACTCATAATAGCCAAAAGCGTCCCAGCACTGGATAAAAGATACACATGCTCAAAAGTAATCATACTGCTGAAAACTGAAAGTAAAGATGAGGTGGTGTGCTGTACAGGGGTCCTTGGTCACAGACATGAGCTATGCTTGGATTTTACTACTCTTGGAATTTTGCTTTGTGAAGTGACCCTATAGACCACAACTGAAACCTGGTTTAGTGGCTATGAGAGGGTTTATCAGCTATTTTTTTTCTCCCTTGTGGGAACTTGTAATTGGACCAAATGTGCTCCTAATTAGCAAGGTGGGTTTTTTTTCAGTGAGAAAAGTCACTGAAAGTTATTACTTGTTAGCCTATAGGGAAAAAGCTTAAAACATCAAAATACTTGTTTTATGAGGGTACATTCACTTAAAATAACTACTCTGTGCTTTGTTTCATAATAAAACAATATATGAATTTCCTTTACTCCATTTACCAACTCTTAATAAGAATTTGAATTAACTGGGAAGACTATTTTCGGAAATTAATTTTTTTTTTAGAGAGAAAATCTTTTTTTTTTCTTTTTTTTAAAGATTTTATTTATCTATATGGCAGAGAGAAACACAGCTAGAGAGGGAACACAAGCAGGGGGAGTGAGAGAGGGAGAAGCAGGCTTCCCGCCAAGCAGGGAGCCTGATGCAGGGCTCGATCCCGGCTCTCCAGGATCATGACCTGAGCTGAGGCAGTCGCTTAACCAACTGAGCCACCCAGGTGCCCCTGAGATTAATTATTATTAAATATTCAAATTTTCAGAGATTTGGTAAGAGATGATGATCTAGGTTTAGTGGTACAAGTTTTGAAATTTCATTTTTATAGCAGTCATATGTTCTTATGATAATTTCAGTTTGGTTTTTGTATTTGTATATTTTTTGGTAGTTTTTGGCATTTCTCTGAGATCTAGAAGTTTAGTATTTGTGGCCCTTACACTTTTGGCCTATTGTGTTTCAGTAGATTTTCATCTGTTTTTATGAACAGTACAGTGAATATCACAAGGTAATAAAAATAATATAAATAATGGCTCTGGGTTTTAAGTTTTCCCTTTTTTATTGTTTTATGTTTTATTCAGCCAAGTTTACTTTTTAGCTTAGGATTCTGAAAATTTTTGTTCTGTACCCCTTTGAGAAGATAAGCTTCCATTTGAAGCAGTGATCTTTAGCTCTTCTTGCCACTACAAGGAATGATGGAAAGATGTCTCCTCCACCACTGTACCAAAAGCAGTCTCAGTATTGTCCTTGGGCACTAAAAAGTTAACAGCTGCAGTGACATGAAAACATCTTTCAAAAGCACAGTTAAGTAATTCAATTCAAATGAGAAAATATAAGAAAAAGACTCGGGAAACTTACACATTTCAGTACAATTTGAACAATTTGTTAATGCCTTTTTAGATGACTGTAGAACAGGATCGTGGCTTAACTGACTTGATTTTGTCTTTCTGATTGATACTGATCGTTGTTACCACATTAGTTTATAGAAATTGTGTCCATTCTCATCATCATATCACACATGGGTACCTGACAGGACCTAATGTCTTCATTTTGCTTTCAGCTATTAGCTGGGAGCCATTCAGTAAAACTTACTATGTGACCTTTTGATAATTCAGCTAATAAGTTGGTTAGATATTTTGTTGGCTAATTGGACATAAAATACTCAAGATGTTGGTCTGTTTCTGTTTGTTTAAAATAAGTCTTGTGAACGGGTTGAATTTCCTTTTTTACTGTGCTTCTGTTATCAGGGTACTGTTTCTGTATACATTTTTGAATTTCAAAGAGTAGAATGTAAGAAAGATACAACCCTAAAAATAAGGCCTAGACATTGTTTTTTTAGTTTTTAAAACTTCTCCTCCTAGCATCTGTTGATTTCCACTGTTCTATAACATGCATTCTCTTAATGTGTCACAATTAGCTCTTGATATTCATGTTAAATAAGATGGACTTTTTTTTTTTTTTAAGTTCATAGCCTCTTCAAGAGTTTTCCAGTTCTTCATTGGGGCTTGAGAAAGAATTTGTTCAAGTGATAAGGGACTTAACATGCATATGTCTATGTAGTTTGTATTTTAACCAAAGGTTATCTAAATCCTAGGGTCTGTTGTTGCTCGATGATATGTGATAATCAAGCTCATATAAAACACAAGTTGTTTGTGATTCTGGAGCTTATATGTATATTTGAGACTTTCTTAATAGCTTTCCCAAAAGCTCAGGGCACGCTGACAAAGTTTTATGGTCATCTACTTCATTTTGTGTTTATTATTCATCATATAAATGGTAGTTTTGTTAGAGAAGGGACTATAAATGTGGTAGTAGGCCGTCATATAAGCCTTTTAAGAGTGTACTCTTGTCCTAACACGAGGCTGATAATTGGAAGACGTTTAGAGCTAGGTTTTCCAAAGTGTATTTTGTAGGCTACTAATTCTGTAGCTTATTAATAGATATTACATAGGATGCATGGGGTTCTATAGTTAATCATTAGGAAACACAGGGGTAAGTAATGTTCACAAAGTTTTTTTCCTGAAAGGCTTCCAAGAATTTTTCTTATGGTGATGTCTGTGAATTCCCAAAGAAAGGAATGAATTTACACAAGTTTGAAAAGTTTGAAAACAAGATGAATTTATGTTTACTGTAAATATACTTTTGTTCCTGTGTTGAAAGACTTTTGGGATGTTTTTAAATCTCTATTATTTTCAGATTAACAATTGGACCTGTTAAAAAATTCAGTGGAGTAAATTTAAAGATCTTAATTGGCTTTATTAAATGATTTATGAATCCAGCAGCATCCCCTAGAGGGGATCACCACTGAACTAGACAAAAGAAAGATTTTTAAAGGCAGAGAGAGAGCATTAAAAAAAGGAGACAGGAATTTACTATCAAGATATGCATTGTTTAGGCAAGGTTGCCCTCCTAAGGGATTAGAAGAGTCCATCAGTAAATTATCTAATATTGATCAGGAAATTCCATGTTGACTAGTTATAGGTCACATTCCTTAGGGAGTTGAAACTGCAGTTAGGTTAGGTTTTAAGTCTTGGTTTACTGACTTGGGGCCTTAACCCAGGTGATGCCATTTAGGGCCCATGATTTTCTTTTTAACAGATCCCTTTCTTTAATTTTAAAGATACTTTTTCTGGGGGTGTCTGGTTGGCTTAGTTAGTTAAGTGTCTGACTCTTGATCTTGTCTCAGGTCGTGGTCTCAGGGTTATGAGATCAAGTCCCATACTGGGCTTTGTGTTCTGCAGGGAGTCTACATTAGCCCTAGATTCTTTTCCTCTTCTTCTCCCTCTGCCCTTCCTCCTGTTCTCAGGCTCTCTGTCATTCTCTCTCAGATAAATAAATTGAACTTTAAAAAGAAAAAAAGAAAAGAGAAAAAGATACTTCAGAGATGTGACCGTAGGTTGAAGAAGACATTTTGGCATTTAATTTGAAAATGTAGCTAGCATACTTTTATTTTTTTAATTTTTACTTATTTATTTGTTTTGTAAAGATTTTATTTATTTGACAGAAGCACAGCTAGAGAGGGAACACAACCAGGGGGAATGGTTCCGCCCAAGCAGGGAACCCGATCCAGGGCTCGATCCCGGGACTCTGGTAACATGACTTGAGCTGAAGACAGATGCTTAACAGCTGAGCCACCCAGGCGCATCTCTAGCATACTTATAAAAAATATGTTCATCCTATAGTTCTTTCTTTTCTGACCTCACTGTACCATATAGAATTTCTCAAATATTTTCATCATGGAGCCTTTGTCATATGGATCATTTTTAGGGTCTAGTGTTCCCTGGAACACACTTTGAGAAACATAGGTCTGGTCTTAAAATATTTCTCAATTTCATTTGACTGTTTCATGAAGCATTCATTTTCATAATAGAGGAGCAATATTTTATTTATTTGCTGTGTCATATTCGGTGGTAGACTTTGGTTGATACTGTACCAGTTCTACCAGTTACCAGTTCTGTGAATAAGCTTCACAGTTTTTGTGTCTAGAAAGGAGATAATAGTAGAACTTTCTTCTTAGGGTTCTTATGGGAATTAAGGCAAATATTTCATGTAAAACATTTAACATAGTGCCTGGTAGAGAATAAATACTCATTAAAGTTTGTTATTGTAAGGAATTATATATGTGTATGTTCCTCCCACATTTTAGAGATGAATGGTTTATCTTTTGGCCTTGTTCTTAAAATTTTCTTAGCAGGAGTCACATGTCTGGGTGCTCTATTAAAATTTTAATAAGAAGGTCACTAATTGTTTTGTAGTTTTTTCTAAACAGAAAATGACTAGAGAGCCCAAGTTAACACTTCACTCTAACAGCTTGCATTTAGGGCTCTCATTTACCTTTGTATTCTGTAGCAAAAGTGTGTTTCAGGAACTAAATCATTAAGAACTAAAGTATCTGTGCTTAGGCTATTGATGGCACAGAGCATTTGAGGGAAGAATTCAACCAGTCCCTGAATTGCACATGTAAACACTCATGCCTTGAAATTTGCCAGGCCTCTTGAGAATTATATATTACATTTGTAGTGAGGCAGTTTCTCATAGTTTGCCTGCATATTTATTGGAACTCGTTCAACAGTTCATGTGTAGCTTGTCTGTTCTGTAGTAGAATCAGCAAGTGATAACTGCAGGCAAAGTAATGAGAGCCCAATCAAATGAGGTCAAAGTAGTTGAAATAAATTGATGATAACTATTTAGAACCATCAGTCAGAAGTATATCCTTTAGCATTTTTTGTAGAGCAAGACTGATGGTAGCAAATCTCTCAGCTTTCCTGTATCTCAAAAGGAGCAGAGGAAAAATATATATATATACAGTCTTCACTAGGCACTTGAGAACAGCCTTGTATGTATATATACATACAAGGCTGTTCTCAAGAACAATAATACGAATGATGGACTTCTAATCAGGAACAAATAGCAAGGTGGTAGACAGGCAAAATTTTAATTTTTATTAAGAAATTGTAGAGGGGTGCCTGGGTGGGAGAGATGGTTGAACATCCCACTCTTGGTTTCAGCTCAGGGCTGTGAAATTGCAGGGTTGTGAGATCCAGCCCTGTGTCGGGCTCTGCCTGCAACGTGGAATCTGCCTTACACTCTCACCCTCTCCCCTGTCACACACCCCCACCACAAATCCCTCTCTTTTCTTCTCTCGCTCTCAGATAAATAAATTTTTATAAAAAGAAATTTTAGAATTATTGATTTTTCTTTTCTTTGTTTAAAGATCTGTTTATTTATTTGAGAGAGAAAAAGACCACAATGGGGAGGGGCAGAGGGAGAGGGAGAGAGAGTCCCAAGCAGACTCACAGATTCACACTAAGTACAGAGCGTGCAATCAGTCTTCACTAGGCACTCAGTCTCAGGACCCTAAGATTACTACCTGAACTGAAACCAAGAATCAGATGCTTAACCAGCTCTGCCAACGAGATGCCCCTCAATTTTTCTTTTCTGATTGCTATGTAAATAACTAAAAGTAAAGCAGATACTGTTTAAGGTTTTAACTAAATAAAAGCACAAAGTAGAGATTAAACAATATAGATTTATAAAAATACACATGGATTAGGTAACAGTTTACTTATTTACCACTATTTATTTCTATTTACTGCTTTATTTTATTGATTGATTGGTTGATTGAATATTTTATTTATTTATTTGACAGAGAGAAACACAGCTAGAGAGGGAACATAAGCAGGGGGAGTGAGGGAGGGAGAAGCATGCCTCCTGCCAAGCAGGGAGCCCAGTGTGGGGCTTGATCCCAGAACTCCGGGATCATGACCTGAGCCGAAGGCAGTCACCAAACCAGCTGAGCCACTCAGGCGCCCCAAAGTTTACTGCTTTAAAACTTTGATTTCAAATTGTATATATAAGTCCTCAGAAGTAGTTGGTTTCACATGACGGTGGCTTAAACATTTTATGTTTGTTTTATCTATAATTTTTCTGCCTTTATTTACTTAGATTTCATGATTAATGAAATCTTTTTTAAATTTATAGTTGTTTAAAATAGAATT
This sequence comes from Spilogale gracilis, assembly GCA_004023965.1. Classification (NCBI taxonomy): domain Eukaryota; kingdom Metazoa; phylum Chordata; class Mammalia; order Carnivora; family Mephitidae; genus Spilogale; species Spilogale gracilis. Next base: position 113,197 of record PITA01002687.1, on the reverse strand, counting down.
AATGCCAGTTTCAAAGGGAGAGTGTTATATACACATATTTTTTTTAAGGAATTTTAATTTATTTTCTTGAGAGAGAGAAGAGTAAGGCGGGGAGAGAGCACAGGAGAGGGTGAAACAGACTCCCTGCTGAGCAGAGAGCCCAATGCGGGGCTCAGTTCCAGGACTCTGAGATCATGACGTGAGCTGAAGGTAGGTGGTTAACCTACTGAGCCACCGAAGTACCCCGGGGGAATAACTTTATTACATCTTTTCTTCCAAAGTTGTATACATAGTAAACATACTTGTTTGCTGAGCTTTGGTACAGTTAAACTTATAGCATAAATAGTTTTTAAAATGTAGTCACAGGGCCATCGTAATTATAATTTTTGATGACTGTATCATATTTTGTACTTATCTACTCCTGTTGTTAAACAGGTAATTTCTTTCTTTTTGAAGTCTGTTATAGATAATACTATTGTTAATGTTGTACAAATAGGATATAATTTCTTTTTGATTTTATTTTGGATAAATTACCAAGATTTATACTTACTCTATTCTATTTATTTATTTTTTAAAGTAAGCTCCACATCCAGCATGGGGCTTGAACTCATGACAACCGGGATCGAGAGTTGCATGCTCCACTGACCAAGTCAGCCAGGCACCCCCTATTTTTTATTTTAATTATGTTTTATTTTAATTAATTAATTTTAATTAATGGTAATGTACTTTACATGTGATTTTATCTTACAAATATTTGTATAGTGTTAGTTTTGTGTGCCAGAAAGGTGAAGTAGGGATGCCTGGGTGGCTCAGTTGTTAAGCATCTGCCTTCGGCTTAGATCATTATCCTGCAGTCTTGGGATCGAGTCCTGAATCAGGCTCTCTGCTCAGCGGGGAGCCTGCTTCTCCCTCTCTTACTCCCCCTGCTTGTGTTCCCTCTCTAACTGTGTTTCTCTCCGTCAAATAAATAAATAAATAAATAAATAAAATACTGTAAGTTAAATTTTTGTTCTTAAAAAAGCTTTTCTTGTTTTTATCATTATAAACTTAAACATAAAAGAGAAATTGACTGAAACTCTTGCTAAAAGGAAAGGGTATCTTAGAAATTCCTAGAATGAGTCCTCTGTCTTTAGGGACTGATGACATTGTTAATTAACTTTGCTTCTAAGTGTTTTGTTGTAGATACTTGTACAAAAATACCACAGTTTGAGAAGAGTTTTCCATTTGTCAATGATAATTTTAAAAATTGTCTTCTTAAGATGAATGTTTTAAATTCTAAGGGCACTACCTGTTCATAGTCGAAAATTAAAAACCGGGTGCCTGGGTGGCTCAGAGGGTTAAGCCTCTGCCTTCGGCTCAGGTCATGATCTCAGGGTCCTGGGATTGAGTCCCACATCGAGTTTTCTGCTCAGCAGGGAGCCTGCTTTCCCCTCTTTCTCTGCCTGCCTCTCTGCCTATGTGATCTCTGTCAAATAAATCAATAAAATCTTAAAAAAAAAAAAAGAAAATTAAAAACCATCCAGGAGGGTGTAATTTAAAAGGTAAAATTCTCCCTTTACCCTAGTACCTTAGTCTCAGTTCATTAGACCCATGAGGGCGGTGCAGGATGAGAGGCCCTGAAATGTATCACTTTGGCGTAAAGATTATTTTGAGTTAAAAGTAATAAAAACCGCAGATGCAAGAAAAGCTCTCTGCCTCCCCCGTAACTGCCTAACTTTACATTGGAAAGGAGAGCCTGCCAAAGTAAGAGACCAATTATCAGAGACTTCCTTTACATAAGGAACTCAATCTGAATAATAGGACAACCTTGTTTTCCCAACCCCCCTCCCCCCATTTCACCTTCCTGCTAATGAGCTCTCTCCCCTTTGTATTCTCAGGCCCTGTACTGCTCCTTAGCTTACATAAAGCATCATGTTGCTTCCTTGTCTTTGGAATTTCATGTCTGTGTGGATTCTCCCTGCTTACACATATTAAATGTGATTTTCTCCTGTTAGTCTGTCTTGATTCTGAATCCAGCTAGAAGGACCATCAGGCAGAGGAAGTTCTTCCTTCCTGACACATGTCACAGCACTCCGCTATCCCATCTGCCATTTATTTTCCAGCTGTAAATACTATTAACTATTTGTAAGAATTTTTTTATATAAAAGTCTAACTCTTTCTTTCTTTCTTTTTTTCTTTCTTTCTTTCTTTTTATTTCTTTCTTTCTGGTGGAGCTGTGAATTTTTTGGAATTGTGAATATTCTTTTGAAATATGGAGCCCAACTAAATGAACTTCATTTGGCCTACTGCTTGAAGTATGAGAAGTTTTCAGTGTTTCGCAACTTTTTGAAGAAAGGTTGTCCTTTGGCACCATGGAACCATATTCCTGAATTTATAAGTCATGCGATTAAAGCACAGATAAAATATAAGGAATGGCTGCCATCTCTCCTGCTCGCTGGATTTGACCCACTGAATCTACTATGCAGCTCATGGTAAGAAATCCTCCCATAATAAAACTTTTCCTTTTTGAGTGAATATACTACCTTCAGTTTCCTCCCATTTCTTAAGATTTCTATATTGGGAGAAGGGTGTGTGTGTGTGTGTGTGTGTGTGTGTGTGTGTGTGTGTGTGTTTGCACATGATGGCTAAGTTGGAGTGAAGGAGTTGGGGGCTGCTAATAGTAAGATTGAATAGAAGAGTCCTAATGAAAGGTAAGAGGTGACTGGAAGGGAGTGGGGAAGGATGGATTCTTTGGAGAGGGCTATTTTTTCTACTTAGGCCATCTCTCATGCTCTTAAAAATGCCTGTGACACGGGGCGCCTGGGTGGCTCAGTTGGTTACGCGAGTGCCTTCAGCTCAGGTCATGATCCCGGAGACCCGGGATCGAGCCCCGCATCGGGCTCCCTGCTCGGCAGGAAGCCTGCTTCTCCCTCTCTCACTCCCCCTGCTTCTGTTCCCTCTCTCGCTGTGTTTCTCTCGGTCAAATAAATAAATAAAATCTTAAAAAAAAAAAAATGCCTGTGACAAAAAAAGGGGGGAGGGGCGCCTGGGTGGCTCAGTTGGTTAAGCGACTGCCTTGGGCTCAGGTCATGAGACCGGGGATCGAGCCCCACATCAGGCTCCCTGCTTGGCAGGAAGCCTACTTCTCCCTCTCTCACTTCCCCTGCTGTGTTCCCTCTCTGGCTGTGTTTCTCTCTATCAAATAAATAAATAAAATATTTTTTTAAAAAAATGCCTGTGACAAAATGGTTATAGCTCCTTTGAAGATTTCTGTTGTCCCTTAGTCTACTAGAGTGAATACTCTTGTCCTATAGCATCTTGTCTATTTGAACTTGGTCTCCCTTAATAAATACTGACTTCTGAAACAGCTGATGATATATGGAAGTAGAGTCTGGATTTTTCTTGAGCAAGAAGAGGACACTGTTTCTTCCAGCCTCCAGCTTTTGCAAAAGTTTTAAGTATCTAGATAGAACTGCGAAGGTGATTGTAGCAATGAAAGTCTCCAGGAAAATGGAGGACGTGGATATTTTATAAAATTTCAATCAAACATCTATCTAGATGGTTTCATTTTTGTGTTTCAAAAACTAGTGTTCACTGAAATAATGCTTAGTCAAATACTGTATTTTGCCTTTCAGCAGAAAAGTGCTTTGATATCTTGTTATTTGAGTATTTCATTAGAAAAAAGGTCCTCTTTGGGGGTTCATGCAGGCAACATAAGTGTTCATACTTGTATGTTTAGTTTGCATTTCTGGGACTCCATCTTTCCCTTGGTGGCTTCTTCATGTACATATGATGGACAGGTCTGTATTTAGCAAGATCCCAGTATCTCACCTTTTTATTCCATCTGCCAATATATAGAATTCAGGAATTTTTACCAAGTAGAGGTTTTATGCTTAAGGCTATCATCCCTTTTGATACTAAGTGTTTCAGAAACATGGTTTGTAAGGAATAACTGCTTTCTGGTAAGTTGTTTGAGGAACACAGAAGTAAAAACAAAGTTGAGATATACATTGTGATTCCTATTTAACTTTGTTGTGTATAGTTTTACAACAGGTTGAGTACTTAATTGTATTTACTCCTTTCCTGCTGGCTAATACCCAGTCATCTGTCAGATACTCACTGTTGCAATTCTCTCTATATTCTTTGCAATAAAATTTCGTAGAAATCCATTGTGTTTTTTAGATAATTGAATGAAATATAAAGATTATTGATAATTCATTGAGGAATCACTGATCTTTAAAATTTGTGTGTGTTTATTTGTCTTACACCCCCATACACATGTGTGTATACTGAGATAGAAACACTTGCTAAGAAATGCTCTATCTAGCTATTAACAAAGTTATTTAAGGACCCTTAACTATTAGCTTAGTGATTTTTTAAAAAGATTTTATTTATTTATTTGACAGAGAGAGAGGTTACAATTAGGCAGAGAGGCAGGCAGAGAGAGAGAGGAGGAAGCAGGCTTCCTGCTGAGCAGAGAGCCCAACATGGGCCTTGATTCCAGGACCCTGAGATCATGACCTGAGCTGATGGCAGAGGCATTAACCCACTGAGTCACCCAGATACCCGTAGCTTAGTGAATTTTATGGTTGTGTTGGGTTCCTGACAGCTAGCAGCAGTTGTCTCTCACATTTCAGCATTCACTCTCCAACTTCTGCTGTAAACCCAGGCCAGCACATGGGGTAGTTGTAGACAGCCCTGACAGTATGTCACCCAACTTGGTGCTTGTCTTCATAGCACCCATTCTCTTCTCAGCAGTACTCTTTGTGTTCTTCCACTGAAGCTACTAACTCTACTCTGTATTACTTGTCCATTACTTTTAGCCTTCATACTCCCTTCTGGTTTCTGGTTTATTTTTTCTTTAGCCAGCACTTAGTAGGCACTATTTTAAGTTTTTACTGTATTAACTCATTTAATAGAGAATCAGTAGATACTGTTATCCTTATTTTACAGAAAAGGAATTTGAGGCCCAGAGTACTTAACATACTTGCTCACGCTCACACAGCTAGTTAGTGCTAGAGCTTAGGTTTGAACCTTGGCTGTCCTGTACTGTGACTCAAGTCTGTCTTTCTAACCACTGTGCTATGCTGCCTTAGTCCTATGCGTCCACATGGACCCTATAGTTATATCAGTTAATTTCAGTTACTTTAATCCCTTACCTAACCTGGGAGGGATATGTGCTAAATTTTCTTGCTCCTTCCTGTTCCTAAATTAAAAAGAACCTATACGGGGTGGGGGGGGGATTAAATATTGCCTGTTTTCCTTTCCTCCTAAGCCACCCACCTAAACTGCTGGAAGGAGAGAAAATTATTTAGATTTATTCTCCCAGAAGACTTTGTAAAATATACTCTTCCATTCCCCAGTCCTGATACAGGATCCTCCCTCTCCTCATGTGAATAATCCATCTAAGAATTGGTGTGTTTTATGGAGTACCTAGGTGGCTTAGTCAGTTAACTGCCCAACTCTTGAATTCGGCTCGGGTCATGATCTCACGAATGTGAGCTTGAGCCCTGCGTTGGACTCTGGGGACTCTGGGCATGGAGACTGCTTAAGATTCTCTCTCTTTCCCCATCCCTCTGCCATCCCCCCCAGCCCCCCTGGTGGTGTTCTCTCTCTAAAGGAAAAAAAAAAGAATGTGTATGTTTATATTTATTGCCGTATTTCTATATGCTGTATTCATTGGGTGTGTTAGGACGAAAGAGTTAAGAACCAGTAAACTACAATTTATTTTGAAGTAAATTATAAAATTTACAACTATCTGAACTGAGAATACTACTTGAATCTATTTTACTCCAAAGGAGTAACTTTAGTTACTTTATATTCATTAGGAAAATACAACAGAAAATTTCACTTTAGCAATGGAAATCCTTAACATAGTCAAATTTTTGTTCACTGATCTTTTATTGAATGGATAAAGCTAGTGTTTATGCTGAATATGACAAATGTTTTGCTTTCTTTGATTAAATTTTCATTCAAAGAGCTGTTACAAGAAAAATTCCCCCATAAAAATTCCAATATGTTGTTAAAGTGGATTTTGGTTGTATCTTATTTATATCACACATAAGTTTGTTGCTTAATCTTTGTCATGTAAATTATAAATGTCTTTCCTAGTATTGCTTGCCTTAAACAGTCTTAAAAAATGTATCTGGCTGAATAATTGCCTGTCACAGTATAATCTACAGAGTTGAAATATTTTTCAACTTTCAGTGCAAGACTAGGTACATAGGCCTCTTACCCCCGCCCAAATGTAATAGGTGAATAATAGAAAGTAAATGTCATCTATGCATTTAGTTGATTAACTGTCACTCATTTATGATTGTACAACTTCTTTATACAATGTAATGGTCAATGTAGTACAGTAACAATACATTTTTAGTGGCATTATCAGCATTGGTAGAATACACTCACCATTATATTAACTAAAGCTGTATATACAGATTTATTTCTTATGTATGTGTTTAGATAACTGCATAAAAATGACTTTGTGTTTGGTCACAATGAGACTTAAAGCACACTTTAGCAGAAAAATGAAACCACTAAAAAAGAAATAAGGTGCTAGAATTAATTAACGTTTGGTGCAGGGTACTAAAAAGTCAAAGGGATTGTTTGCTTTTGAGTATATCTTATCATTTTATTTATTCTCAATATTTCCTGATAAGTTGTGATTTCACTGAGAGCTTCCCATGAAGTAGAATGTTTTCCTAAAGCATTTTAAGTTCTTTCTTATTTATGCTTGCCTAGAGAATTAAGAATTTGGGAAATAATTTTCATACTCTCTAATCATTCATTTCAAGGACACTTTGGCCCTGAATTACAAGAATTAAGTTATCTTTGAGATGACACGTTGAGAGTATTACTCAGTTTCTTTCCTTTCCTTCTATTTTTTCCCCCTTCTTTTGGCCTTGCTCAGTAATGTCTTCAAAAGAGCAGCCTTGGAAAGAATTTCTGAAGTAATTACCAGAGGTCCTAATCATTTTATTTTTCTTTGAACAGTGTGATAGAGTAGGGGAGTACCTAGTTGAGCACAAGATAGGTAATTCTATTAGCATTTGGAGTTCCCTTTAAGCCGTGACTAAATTTCATATGTATAATGTTTTAAGTCCTATAAAAAATGTAATACTGAGGGGCACCTGGGTGGCTCAGTTAGTTAAGCGACTGCCTTCAGCTCAGGTCATGATCCCGGAGACCCGGGTTCGAGTTCTGCATCAGGCTCCCTGCTCGGTGGGAGGCCTGCTTCTCCCTCTCTCACCCCCCCTGCTTGTGTTCCCTCTCTAGCTGTGTTTCTCTCTGTTTTTTTTTTTTTTAATTTTATTTAAATAAATAAAATCTTTTAAAAAAATGTAATACTGAAAATTTCAGACTAGTTCTAGTTATAGCAAATATTTATGTAACATTTTTGTTTTAAAAGTATGTTTACTGTATTATGTTGTATTATTTTCACTTAAGTGCCCTGAGATAGGCAGATTAAGTATCATTCTTATTTTAGAGACCAAGATCTAGGGCTTAAAGAATTTAGGCAACACGTTTGTAAGTAGTAGAGGTGGTATTAGAAACCAGAACTTTTCTTAGACTAATGCTCTGTTCAGTAGGATTTAAGTGCTTATAAAATTTGGGGGAAGTCTCCTCTGGCTGGATTGATAGGAAAATTTGATATTATTTTGAAAAAAATAGAGGGAGAACTGTTTGTCCAGAACATCTTTTAGTTCTTAAAGCAAAACTTACTCTGGTACATCTTTTAGAACTGACTGTCTAGTGGGGAAGGTTTCTAGAGGGGAGCAATTTTACATCTCTGGGAGTTGGACAGAAAAAGGGCCATCTCTCCCATATATTCAGTTTAGAGTTAACTTTGGGTATTTGGGCTTTATCCTTTTAGGACTGTTAAATTGTGTGTATGTGAGGGGGACCAGTCTAGGTTCAGCAAGATGGTCTGCATGGGAGGAGGTTATGGCAAATCCACTGATGACACTGGTGCTCTTTCTCTGTTTCTTACCACTACTGCTGAGAAATGGAGATTCTCTGGTCATCTACTGGACAACTAACTATACACAGAGTCAGTTCATTTACTTATAGGAACCTGTAGATAATTATTTGTATCCTCTGAACTTGCCTCCAGTTACACGATTTTCTGTGCCTGTTTTTGCTCTTTCTTCTATACTGCGATGTAAGAATAGTTATGTGGTGTTTGTTTTCAGGGTGAACCCTTTTGTGTCTAATAGTGTGTTAATGTCTTTCCAATATAGGATTGACTCAGTCAGTGATGACATCCTTATCTTCACTTTGGAGTTTACCAATTGGAAGAGGCTTCCTCCAGCTGTTGAGAAGATGCTCTCCACCCGTGCCTCAAATTCCTCTTGGGCTCTGCAACAACATATTGGTGAGAAAGTACAATTTTAAACATGTATCATTACTTTTTCTTATCTTCCTTCTCTAGCTATGTTTTAATTTTAACCGACCAGAGTCACTGGGGAATGTAAATATATTCAGTTAGGCATCATTTGCATTTTCTTTATGTGGGGAAAGGATGGGAGTGTGTTAGTGGTGGTGGGTAATCATAGTAATTTCCTTCAACAGAAGTTCTATCTGATTTAGTTAAGTTTAGCCTCAGGAACAGGCATTTATTAATATTTTTACTTAATGGTATCCTTTTATTTCTAGTAAGGATTATGTAAACAAAAGTGAGTCCTAAAAATGTTGTTAGTGTATATTTAGTTTGTGCTCAGAAAAATGCTGAACCTAATTTTCCTCTTAGGGGTGTGTGTGGATTTATGTTCCTCTTTAATAATTTATCATCTCTAAAAGGAGATACTACCTTATTTATACCTTCTCTTACTGAATGCCAGTGTGTTGGTGTGATATAACTGTCAAGGTGAGCTTGGTGAAAATTCTGTGAATTGATTGATACTTTAAATGACAGTTTTAAAACAACTTTCCAACTTCCTCTCACTTATTAATTTTTTTTAAACTAGTTATAAAAAAACATACGGTAGAAGATTTTATACAAGGAAACCAGTTTAAACTAAATTAATATATTGCAAAGTATTCCTATTTACTTATTCAGATTTATTTTACTTTAACTGTGTTTTGTTAAACAGATTATATGTCTTAAGTTAGGAAAATTATTTCTTCACTGCTATTTTTGCATGAAATGTAGCTCTTCATAAAACACATTGAATAGGTTTTTAACAAGTGAACTTATGCATATGTAGAAATGTGTCTTGTAATTTCTTGGAAAATTACATTTAAGTAAATTTTCTCAATCAAAAACAGACATTCAGGAAAATATGCTCTTGAACAGAGGTGTATTCAAACTCTTAGAGAGTTTCTGTTGAAGAAAAAAGCAATCTATCTGGAGCCTGAGTTTTCATACAGAATTTCTTTAATGATAGTGTTGGAAAACTCACTTGCATTTAATTCTTAATGTTGAGAATTGCATCTTCTTTTACTAATTATGTATCTGAAGCAGCAGAGAACAAGTATCTATTCACAATAGATAGAATACAAGACAATGGATTTGGGAACAAAAGTCAAATGAGAGAGCATATGCCAAATGGGAAAGTTATTGCAGTGTATCAATTAGTAAAGATATGTGAGAGTTTACTCTGAAGACTTTAACATCTGGCAGGTTTGTCCAGATGAAGGTAAAGCTTGTGCATGAGTACATTACTGTACAGTAGACTAAATCCATCAAGGGCTTCTTGTTTAATTAGGCACTAGGTAGAGCTTGTGTAGGGTAATAATCATTTTCTCTAAGAGGATTTTATTTGGCTGAAGATTTGCAAGTCTTTCTCAGAGGTGCTAATGTAGCTAATGCTTTTCTGACTAACTTCTCTAGCCAAGACCTCCTTTCTTGGTTCCATTCCCATGTGTCAGCTGCCTTTTGTACATCTCTACTTGGTGCCTCCCACATTTTGACATATCCAGAATTTGAACTTGTCATTTTTCCAAATGAAAAGTAATGTTGAGGATGGATCTAAAATGGAGTCAGGAAGAGCATATTGCATGGTGATCTAAAACTTGTCTGTGGATAGGCTAGAAGTTTGGCTCTGACTAAGCTCTTTAATCATTGACACACATTGTTACAGAGTTCATTATATAAAACGAACTTATTGCTTAGAAGTAATATTCATGGACAGTTTTCTAGACAATACCTTAGCAGCCATGGTTTCTTGAGGCTTTATTTTACCAGTCTTCAATGTGGGTTCTTGCTATCATACCAAACTATAATTCAATAAAAGTAGTTCTTTTTTTTTTTTTAAAGAGTTTTTTATTTATTTGACAGAGAGAAACACAGGCAGAGAGGGAACACAAGTAGGGGGAGTGAGAGAGGGAGAAGCAGGCTTCCCGCCTGAGCAGGGAGCCCAATGTGGGGCTCGATCCCGGGTCTCCGGGATCATGACCTGAGCCGAAGGCAGTCGCTTAACCAACTGAGCCACCCAGGCACCCCTCAGTAAAAGTAGTTCTTAAAAGGATCATCAGTATAGTGTCATCTGGCTATTAAGCTATCTGTTGCTCTGACTTGACCAGGTATGAATTTGTAATATCTGGAGAAGTGGATGACCTATATGCACTTCAGCCATTTTCTCTAAATATTGTATCTTTCAACTCAATTTCTTTAAAATTTTTTATTTATTTAAGTAATCTCTATACCCCACATGGGGCTCGAACTCATGACTCCGAGATCAGGAGTCACAGCCTCTTCCAAATGAACCAGCCAGGCGCCCCTCAACTCAATATTAGTAATAATAGTAGTAGTTAGCAATGAATCTAAAATTATACTACTTAAGAAGCATCAGAGTACAGGTATTTTGTGTTATAGGTTGAGTTAACTTATTTTTAAGAGGTAGTCAAGCTTCAGAGTAGAAGCAAAAGAAAAATGGAGCATAAAGGTTGGTTTGGGATAGGTTAAGTGTTCAGTTGTGAAACCCAAAGAACATTATGAGCACTCCTTGCTAAATATGGTGGACTGAGCAAGTTATCAACAACCAGAGTTTCCCCTGAAACTTTGAGCAGTACCCATAGCTGGGAACAATGCTCCTTCCTTATGTACTCTTTATGATAAACCCCTGCCTGCCATAAGTACACCAAACTGACAACATGGAGCACTTTATTTTAAGAGATTTTTACATTTGCATTTAAAAAATTGAGAAATAACTAGCAGAAGCAATTTAAATTTAGCAATAGCTGATCTCTAATCCTTTCTGGTAATACTTTTTTCCCCCAGCTTTATTGAAATATAATTGACATATAACATTGTGTAAGTTTGGAGTATACCTTTTTGGTGATAATTAACTAGGATTCCAGTTTGTCTACTCAAGCCATTTCTAGTTTAAGGTTATAAAATGTATCCCATTTTGGGCGCCTGGGTGGCTCAGTGGGTTAAAGCCTCTGCCTTCGGCTCAGGTCATGATCTCGGGGTTTTGGGATCGAGGCCCACATCGGGCTGTCTGCTCAGCAGGGAGCCTGCTTCTTCCTCTCTCTCTGCCTGCCTCTCTGCCTACTTGTGATCTCTCTGTCAAATAAATAAATAAAATATTTAAAAAAATAAAATGTATCCAGTTTTAAAGAACATTTTTCTGTTATCTATAGCAAGAGCATATATCTTGTGCAAAAGGTGAATCTCATTTCTTGAAGATACATCTTAAAAGATAGATTTAAAAAAAAAAACTTATATATTTACTTTGAGTAAATCTCTACACCAATATGGGGCTCAAACTCCTGGCCCTGAGATCAAGAATGCCATCCATGCTTTACTAACTGAGCCAGGCAGGTGCCCCTTAAGATGTATCTTATATCATTAAATTACTTGTTAAAAAGATGGGATGAGTGGCACAACCGTATTTCAGGCAAATGGAGAGTTTTAATCCTCTGCTACTTTGACTCTCATGATAGTGATATGGTCCACGCCCAAGAAAAGGTCAGTAAAAACTACACATAACTTAGTAGTGTATTTGATAATGAGTATTTATAAAAATACTGTGTGGTGGAATTGCTCCACTAAAACCCACCCTGCTTTTTAAAATTTTTTTTTAAGATTTTATTTATTTATTTGACAGAGAGAAACAGGGCTAGAGAGGGAAGACAAACAGGGGGAGTGAGAGAGGAAGCAGGCTTCCCGCGGAGCCAGGAGCCCGATGCGGAGCTCCATCCTGGGATTCGGGATCATGACCTGAGCTGAAGGCAGATGCTTAATGACTGAGCCACCCAGGCACCCCTGCTTATTTTAGACACTGATTTGCAAAACCCCAACTTGCAGTTTTCAGATAAAACATTCAGTAAATTGAAAGGTCTCTAAATTTGGTTGGGATCAGGAAAATACATGGAGTAAAGAGTTGTCCTTTTAAAACTACACGAAAAATGGTGTGTTGTGTCTAGTCACAGGGACCATGCCCATAGAATTAACAAAGCTCAGAATTTGGTGAGACTCAGAAGTCACTATTCAGGGTGGTTTTTATCTCTGGAGGCATTTCCTCTGGTTTCAGGCATTATCACTAAGACTCCTGGCAGTGATTGCCTCTCATCTTGAAAAATTAAACACATGATCTTCTATTTATAGAGTAGGAAACTTGATCTGCAAGATTCCAGGCATATTGTTGGCCTTTATAACTGTAGCAGAATCATGTTTTGATTAACAGTATCCTACAGACTGCCCTTATTGTTAGATTTAAGAGCCAGACTTAGTTTTGGTGGGTTTTTTTAAATGAAAAATTTATAGTTAACTTAAAATTTTAACAAGATTCCATCTGCCCATTTATAATTTTAGCTTCACACAGCCTCTTACTAATTCAAGTGTAGCATCACATAACATTTCTTACTAATCCACATGGCTGTGTGTATGTGGTGGGGAAATTCTTACTAAACTAGGTACTAATGGGTTGTAGCCACAGTTGCTGGGACATTTTGCCATTAAAACTGTTCTGTAGTTTTAAAACTGTTCAGTAGTCTGTTGGTAAACCAAAAGAGGAGAAACTGTTGCCTTAGAGCAATTAAAACAGAATTTTTAGAAGTATTCCTGGTATCAGGTCACCAATATTATTTGAAGAACCATCTTACTTCTCCTGGATATGTACTGTGTTGGATATGTATGCAGGCAGATCCTGGGGACAGCTATATCCCAGTTAAAACAAAATATTATTTTCTAGATCCGAAATAGCTATTTTAAGGTGGAAAGGCAATTAGCATAGAAGCTTTAGCTCTTGATAGCTTGTTCATTGAGAATTTTTAATCATTCAATCTGTAATTTTAGTTAGTTACAAATATGGACCATAGGCAGAAGTCTTCAGTGAAGAGAAGCTATCATGTAAGTGTTTCTATGGGTGGGCATTTATAAATCTCACTGTTTATATCCATTAATTCCTTAGTGAATGGATTCTTGAATTACATGTCAGCTCTGTGTTAGACCCTGACAGAATTTATGAATGAAGAAATAAAGCGAGCATATTTCTTAAGTGGCTAAAGGGAATGATGCAGGGTCTTGGCAGAGTCTTGCCGTGTTTTATAGATTAAGGGGTCTCAGTTTGTAAAAACAACAACAGCATTAAAGATTTGGTTAGATAAACGTGGTTATTTTTTTCCAAGTGTTAAATATTTTAATTTTTATTATTTTTTTTTATTGTTACTTAAAATTTTTTTTTCCAGTTTCAGATAAGCCAGAGGGGGATGGGATTAACCTTAAATAGGTCCATTTCTTGGAGAAGAAGAGCGTGCAGATGGGGTGGTTCGAGATAAGTTCATAATTGGAGAACTAGGCCTGCAGAGAGAGAGCCCTGAAGGCCTCCTGTTTCACTTTGAAGTAGGAAGGACATGGCACTGAGGAGACTGAAGTGACAGTGGGGTGAGAACGGGATGACTGAGAATGGCGGTTGTGGGACATGAATGAGGGAGCAGGGAAGGAGGCCCCTGCAACCCTACAGATCTGTAGAGGTTTCAGGTGGTACTAGCTCATATGGTTATGCCATTTTTTCCCAGCATCGCTTCTCTTTCTCTGAGTTGAGGTGTAGAAACAGAGTGGTTAGATTGATCCTGGGGATTGTCAGAACAGATAGAGAAGAATTGAGGGTGATAAAATAACATAAGTGATGGGCCTCCTGGAATCCAGTCTGAGTAGGAAAAGGCATGGGAATGGAAGGGACCTGGTAAACCAGTGTAAGGCAGAGTCTGGGGACCTGAGGTCTCTGTGATATTAAAGGTTGAGTGTATTGGCAGTAAGGGAGAACAGAGTCTGGAAGGACAGGTGATAGTGTATGCTGGAATTTAGAGACTGAAAGTCATGGGTCTGGAATTGGTGCAGAACCATGAGAATGCTACCTTTGCCTCCTAGACTTTGTAGTAGGTGTGACAGGGGTGGAGCAATGAGAAAATTCTATGTGAGGAATTGGTCAAGGAAGTAATTTCCTAGTGAGGATTAGGCTTCTGTGAGGACAGAGGTGGAGGGTTTTCTCTAGAGTTCTAGATGTAAGTAAGTTTGTTTATGGTGGAATGGGGAGTTCCTGAAAACTTTATGGAAAAGTCATAGAGACAATTAAAATTTGCTTTATAATATTGAGTCTAATTTTTACCTCTTGTCTCAGATTACTGTGTTATAATACCCTAAACAGGGTAGGGTAATGAAGAGTGGGTTTTTCTAGGAGATTCTAAGACCATGATTCATTTTCTAATTTGATAGCCACAGGAAACTGCTTAGACTAGATAATTTTAGTAATTTGCAAATATTCCAGGCTCCAGAGAGGCATTCCAAAGGTGGGAAAGAGGAAGATGAAATTGCTTATCAATGATTACGTTCCCTTTCATTTTGTCTTTTCTCTACTAGTGATGTAGTTATAAGAATTGAGTTTTGGGGTGCCTAGGTGGCTCAGTTGGTTAAGCGACTGCCTTTGGCTCAGGTCATGATCCTGGAGACCCGAGATCGAGCCCCACATCAGGCTCCCTGCTTAGAAGGCTTCTCCCTCTCTCACTCCACTGCTGTGTTCCCTCTCTAGCTATGTGTCTGTCTATCAAATAAATAAATAAAATCTTTAAAAAGAAAAAAAGGGGGCGCCTGGGTGGCTCAGTTGGTTAAGTGACTGCCTTCAGCTTAGGTCATGATCCCGGAGACCCGGGATCAAGTCCCAGGGCATAGGGCTCCCAGCTCTTGGCGGGAAGCCTGCTTCTCCCTCTCTCACTCCCCCTGCTTGTGTTCCCTTTCTGGCTGTGTTTCTCTCTGTCAAATAAATAAAATCTTTAAAAAAAAAAAAAAAAGAATTGACTTCTTTTCAATTGAATTCTTTCAAAAGAATTTGTCTCCCCACCCCCACCCCCAACTGAGTACGTATGGCCCAATGCTTTGTACTTACATACCCATATGGGTAGAAAATGTTTTTTGGAAAGTCTGTGTAAGAAGACTACTGATGGGGACAGCGTACTTTTCTGTAGATGTTAGGAAATGGAGATAACATCATTCATGAAATGAGTTTATTACATCACTAATAGGCTAATACAGGAAAGGGCTTGAAACCAAAATAGCACAAAGTAATACCATGGTTGGTAACTTCCTAAAAACATGACTTTTGAAATATATTAGAGTCTTTGTACTATTTTATAGTGTGATGGACGTGACCACAATAATTGTTTATATATAGAGAGGTTTGCTCATTCTCCCATGACACAATATTTAAGTCCTTGAACTCAAAGATAGATTATATACTTTTTTTTTGCAAAAATACCACTGTTCTAATTTTTCTTAACCTTCTTTTCTTGATGATAAATATAAAACCTAGTGCATATTTTCTAAAAACTCTGTTGATTTAGGGTAAAGATGATATTTTAACTGAGTGAGAAAGAAACCACTTTCTGAAAGAAAGCTTTGCTTGGGAAGATGATTCTGAAAACAGATACTGGGAAATACTTCTACTGTTAAGTGATTTTCTTGCCAAAAGCAATGTGTGTTGGGGCGCCTGGGTGGCTCAGTTGAGCGACTGCCTTCGGCTCAGGTCATGATCCCGGAGACCCGGATCGAGTCCCACATCAGGCTCCCTGCTCAGCGGGAAGCCTGCTTCTCCCTCTCTCACTCCCCCTGCTTGTGTTCCCTCTCTGGCTGTGTTTCTCTCTGTCAAATAAATAAAATCTTTAAAAAAACAAAACAAAACAAAACCCAATTTGTGTCACCTAGAAAAACTCTCATACTGACACATTTAAAATACTTGGAAACCGTTTCCTTGGGTTTGAATGCATTTAATAAACGTAGAGAAGCAAAACTTTCTAATTAGCTTATAAACTGATAACAGAAAAAATAGAAATTTATTGGATAAATTTTAATAAAAACTGTTGCATAATTGGTAGATGGTATCGGATAGTATCCTGATTAGTTCAGCTAAGGTACAATGTATTCCTCCCGTTTGGACCTCATATTTTTATAAGATTTTTTTTTTTTTAGCTATGTCAGCCCTTATAGTGAAGTATTGAAATAAACTGGACCTAGAACCAAATCTTGCAATTGTCTTTAAGTCACTAAGAATTAAATTTATAAAGCTTAGTCAATCACTTTACTCTTGTTAAAATATTATATATTTTTTTAAGATTTTATTTATTTGACAGACAGAAACACAGCCGAGAGAGGGAACACAAGCAGGGGGAGTGAGAGAGGGAGAAGCAGGCTTCCCTCAGAGCAGGAAGCCCGATGTGGGGCTCGATCCGGGGTTTCCAGGATCATGACCTGAGCCGAAGGCAGTCGCTTAACCAACTGAGCCACCCAGGCGCCCCATAAAATATTATTAATATTTTTAGTAGAAGTAAAAACGATTTTATACCTCTAATAAACATTTTTAAAAAGTATTTCCTATTTTAGATTAGGGGTGCCTGGGTGGCTCAGTTGGTTAAGCGACTGCCTTTGGCTCAGGTCATGATCCTGGAGACCCGGGATTGAGCCCCACATTGGGCTTCCTGCTCTGCAGGAAGCCTGCCTCTCCCCCTCTCACTCCTCCTGCTTGTGTTCCCTCTCTCGCTGTGTTTCTGCCTATCAAGTAAATAAAATCTTAAAAAAAAAGTTTAATTTTATGTGCTGTATAGTACAGATAATGTTAACTTAATAGTACATACATAATATTCCTATGCAATTAAGTATTTACACATTGGGGTTATGTACTCAAAGACTTTTCCCTCATTGGGTGTCCAGTCAAAACATTTGGGAAATCACTAGGTTAGATGGTGTCTAGGATTTGTATGTTATTTTATAGTTTATAAAATGCTTTTGCAAATGTGTTCTAACCTGAACCTCATCAACAACCTTCCAATGCAGAAAGGTATCATCATGTCCATTTTATAGATGAGGCCTTATGCCCATGTTACAGAGGAAGGACTCAAGGTCAGGTATTTAAATGACTTGTCCAAGGTTATACAACTTGCTTCTCAACTCTAGACAGATCTTTTTACTATATAGTGCTATTTCCATTCATTTTGTTTATTGCTCTTCTACTGGTCATTCCCCATGTTTTGATTTCCGGCTCTAATCTTTCTGTTATTTATTTTTCAGAACCCTCAGGTAATTGCTTTTGTATGTTGTATCTAGAGTTTTTGGTTGTAATCAGTGAAAGAGAGACTACACTAGCAAATTAAGAAAGACTGGAAACAAAGGATGGAAGCCAACCAGAAAGACAGTATATTCATGATGGAAATATAAATTGTCTAAATGGCTCAGAAGTCAAATGAATACATTTGTTGTGGAAAGCCATGCCGAGGAACCATAGAAATATAGTCCAGACAGATAGATCATTTGAATATTGGTATGAGGGCAGGCTGGAGAGGATTGGTTGTGGAAAATATAGACAGTGGGTATGTATGATGTACATATAGTTCTGTGCTATAATAAAGTTGGCATTAATAAGCATAATGAGGGGTACCTGGGTGGCTCAGTTGGTTGGGCGACTGCCTTCGGCTCAGGTCATGATCCTGGAGACCTGGGATTGAGTCCCACATCGGGCTCCCTGCTCGGCGGGAAGCCTGCTTCTCCCTCTCTCACTCCCCCTGCTTTGTGTTCCCTCTCTGGCTATGTTTCTCTCTGTCAAATAAATAAAATCTTTAAAAAAAAAAAATAAGCAGGCGGCGCCTGGGTGGCTCAGTTGGTTAAGCGACTGCCTTGGGCTCAGGTCATGATCCCAGAGACCCGGATCGAGCCCCACATCGGGCTCCCTGCTCGGCGGGAAGCCTGCTTCTCCCTCTTTCACTCCCCCTGCTTGTGTTCCCTCTCTGGCTGTGTTTCTCTCTGTCAAATAAATAAAATCTTAAAAAAAAAAAATAAGTATAATGATTAAGAATTGTGAGGCCTAGTTTTATCATTTTTCATCTTAGTAAACATGTAACATGTAGCCTTCTGTTTTGAATGTTCTGTCAGTACATATAACAAAAAGAACAAAATTGAAAAAATTCTGTATAGGAATGAAAAGTTAAAGGTTGTTTGTCTCCTAATGGATGTATAGATAAACTAGGTTTAACATACTAAGTGAATATGATTGGGTCAGAAAAGTGACTCAAAATTATAGCATGGTTTTAAACATCATTTTCTAGGCTACGATCAGTGCCATAATCCAAGAGGATAGAGATGTATTTAACAAATTAAAATCGGGTTTTAACAGGTTTTCATGAAAGTATGTTTTTACATATATACAGCTCCTCGGCTATTTTATATCATAAATTCAAGACATGGCTTGATTTTCTATCAGCCTAATGGTAACACATCTAGAAATACTATGTCACTAAAACTTTTATAGGAATTTTGTGAGCTTTGAAATATTGCATATATGATTGTAAAGTGCCCTTAGTATTCACTGGCCTATTAAACTTAGATATCACTGAGGCATATATTTTTGTCTCTATTCTTGTTAGTAATCTGCAGATGAAAGATTCCCTTCAGTTCAAGTGAATATAGTTCTACCCTCTCACTGTTCATGGTGCCATTGATCTGTTGTGCTCACAGGAGAAAAACCAAAATGGTGCAAATAGAATTGTAACCAATCTCAGGTAACTAGACATGCCCTCCCCACCTTTTTTTAAATTATGAAATGGAAAGATCTTCTGAAACTTAGGATAGTTTCAGTGGCTTAGAAGATGTTAGAGAATTATTTTGGGCTTTTCAAACTTCAAGGAACCCTAGACTTGGAGTCAGATCACTTGGATCTAATTTCAGCTCTTTTGTTGATGTATATATAGTGTCAACATGGGCAAGTTACTTAAACTTCTCATAGCAAATGTGTATTGGTACAGGGGCTCTTGATCACAAATTACTGCATTTCCACCTACATATTACATATACATACATAGACACATAAGCAAACAAATAAATGGTTTCTTTAGCTTTGAAGATCGTGCTACAGTGATGTAGTCAGATGGCCTAGAAAGGCTTGTTGGCAAGAGGCTGTAGGGCAGCCAGAGGAGAGCTCCTCAGTCTGAGGAATTCGAAGTCCTTCAGCTGTCAAGTCAGACAAGCTGGCGAGGCATTAAGAATCCTTTAGCCCCGGGTGGGCCACTCTCCTCCAGATTCTGCAGCCATCCTTTGTCTTGCTTCTGGGTGTATAATAAGGATCTATGTCAAGAATTTGCAGAAAGAAGAGATTTCAACTGAATAAGATGCATTTTAAACCCCAACTGAATATAAGTAAAAATTCTCTTAACCAACCTCACTTTAACTCATAGATTCCGATTTTGTCCTCTGTCAGTCCCACCTGACCATGCCCATGGTGTGCTTAATGTTTGCAGCGGGCAGGCTACTTTCTAGTATGCCTATGTGCTGGTGTTCATACAAGCTGAGTTGTGTGCTTCCCAAGAATCATTTATGCTTGTTTCTAAAGCTTTTATGACATTTGTGCATACCCAGTGACATTAGGGCCAATTATTTTTCCTGATCTCATTGGGTGAGAGGGCTTCTTCTTCTTCTTTTTTTTTTTTTTTTAAGATTTTATTTATTTATTTGACAGAGAGAGAGATCACAAGTAGGTAGAGAGGCAGGCAGAGAGAGAGAGGAGGAAGCAGGCGCCCTACTAAGCAGAGAGCCCGATGCGGACCTCAATCCCAGGACCCTGAGATCATGACCTGAGCTGAAGGCCCAGGCGCCCGAGAGGGCTTCTTTTTTATGTAATAAACATGGTTTATTTATGTAATAAACATGGTTAACCTGCTCATTGAAGTTGAACCCACTTAACTCATTTGGAAAACGGTGGGCTTTGCAGTTTGGGCATGCTTTTTTTAATGCATTCTTGCTTATCTCTCTGTTACCTGTGTTTTCCTGTCTTAGAAGTGAGAAAAGGGTTCTCCCTTTAAGTTTGCAGAATAGGGTGAAATTCAAACAAGATGTAGATATAAAAACACTGGAAATAAATGTACTGTGTATTATAGATGCTATAGTCCTACTATCTATAATGGGGAGTCTGTGAGTTATGGTTTAAGAAAATTTTCATCTTTTCTTAGATTTGGATTTATATACAAAACCAGGTAACTCCTTAGCTTTTCTTAGCATTTTGAAAAACTATGGTTTGAGGAGTTTCCCACACTCTTAATAAACTATGTTTAAGCCAGTAAGCTTAACTAAAGTGTTAGATGATGGATTAACTTTAGTAGTTTGGAAGGTGTTGAAGATGTTAGAGAATTACAATGGCAGGTCCTACAGGGTATTAGTTTACAGAACATTGGACTTGGAGTCAGACCAGCTGGTCTGATATCAGCTGGGCTCCTGATGGTACTTGCCTTTGCTATTCTGATCCTGGTCTGTTAATCATTGTTACATTTCATGAGGATTTATAAAAGATTTTTTAGACTAATAAAAGACTTTAGATTTGATTCACACATAAAACCAATAGTTGTTTTTAATACTCTCAGTTTCTATGGACATTAGCTTCTTATTTTTTTTTAAAGATTTTATTTATTTGAGAGAGAAAATGCGAGCACAAGCAGGAGGAGCAGTAGAGAGGGAGAGCAGACGCCCTATTACGCAGGGAGCTCGATGTGGGGCTCCATCCCTCAACCCTGAGATCATGACCCAAGCCAAAGGCAGATGCTTAACTAACTGAACCACCCAGGTGCCCCAACATTAGCTTCTTTAGTTAACACTTCTCATCTTAGAAAATGAAATGCTATCTTATGATTCTTAAGTAAATATGTCCGTTGTCCCTTAACTGGTAATTAGTTTTTGGCAGCAGTAGTTTTAAGTGTGTGTGCATGCTTTGGGGTCATAGGCACTGGAAATTTGAATCCTGGCTCTACCATATACAAGATGTATAACCTTTGGAAAGTTATCTAATCCTCTTTAAACGTCTTTTTTCTTGGACCCTCAACTCTATGGTAAAATAATCTTTGACAAAGCAGGAAAAAATACCCAGTGGAAAAAAGACGTCTCTTCAATAAATGGTGCTGGGAAAATTGAACAGCTACATATAGAAGAATGAAACTCTATCATTCTCTTATACCATATATAAAAATAAAACTCGAAATGGATGAAAGACCTCAATGTGAGGCAGGAATCTATCAAAATCCAAGAGGAGAACATAGGCAGTAACCTCTTTGACATTGGCCACAGCAGCTTCTTTCAAGACAGGTCTCCAAAGGCAAAGGAAACAAAAGCAAAAATGAACTTCTGGGACTTCATCAAAATAAAAAGCTTCTGCACAGCAAAGGAAACAGTCAACAAAACAAAGAGGCAACCCACGGAATGGGAGAAGATATTCACAAATGACACTACATACAAAGGGCTGATATCCAAGATCTTTAAAGAACTCCTCGGGGCGCCTGGGTGGTTCAGTTGGTTAAGCGACTGCCTTCTGCTCAGGTCATGATCCCAGAGACCCGGGATCGAGTCCCACATCGGGCTCCTTTTTGCTTGGCGGGAAGCCTGCTTCTCCCTCTCTCACTCCCCCTGCTTGTGTTCCCTCTCTGGCTGTGTTTCTCTCTGTCAAATAAATAAAATCTAAAAAAAAAGAACTCCTCAAACTCAACACCCCCCAAAAAAGATGATCATGTCAAAAAATGGGCAGAAGACATGAACAGACACTTCTCCAAGGAAGACGTACAAATGGCTAATAGACACGTGAAAAAAATGTTCGTCGTCATTAGCCATCAGGAAAATTCGAATCAAAACTGCATTGAGATACCACCTTACACTACCTAGAATAGCCAAAATTAACAGGACAGGAAACAACAAGTATTGGAGATACTGTGGAGAAAGGGGAATCATCTTACACTGATGGTGGGAATGCAAGTTGGTACAGCCACTTTGGAAAACAGTGTGGAGATTCCTTAAAAAATTAAAAATAGAGCTACCCTATGACCCTGCAATTACACTACTGGGTATTTACTCCAAAGACACAGATGTAGTGAAAAGAAGGGCTATATGTACCCCAATGTTCATCGCAGCAATGGCCACAATTGCCAAACTGTGGAAAGAGCCAAGGTGCCCTTCAACAGACAAATGGATAAAGAAGATGTGGTACATATATACAGTGGAATATACGCCTCCATCAGAAAGATAAATACCCAACTTTTGTAGCCGCATGGACGGGATTGGAGGAGATTATGCTGAGTGAAATAAGCCAAGCAGAGAAAATCAGGTATCATATGATGTCACTTACTTGTGGAACATAAGGAGTAACATGGAGGACATTAGGAGAAGAAAAGGAAATGTGAACTGGGGTAAATCAGAGAGGGAGATGAAGCATGAAAGACTTTGTACTCTGAGAAACAAACTGAGGGTTTTGGAAAGGGGTTGAGGGGATAGGTGAACTACGTGGTGGGTATTGAGGAGGGCATGCACTGCATGGAGCACTGGGTATGGGGCATAAACAATGAATCTTGGAACACTGAAAAAATGAAATAAATTATTATTAAAAAAAATAAATGTCTATTTTCTTACCTGTATAGGAGCGTGATAGTATATACCTCATAGGGTTAATGAAGATAGAAGGATAATGTTCGTGAAGTGTATGGGCATGTGGCATAGCAGGTACTGAATAAGTGTTTTAAATTTTCATTCTATGTCATGGATAAAAAGAAGAAAACTGCAAATTACTCATTTATTCACTTGATGTGGTCAATCTAGGGACCATTTGCAGTAAAACATAGGGATATGGTATTTGCTGCTATAAGTGTCCATCATTTCTAAAATTAGTTCTTCCATTTCTTAAGTACCAACTGGTATTGCCACATCTTTAGAACATGAACATTTAGTTTCATATGACCCTGAAACTGACTTTCAGTGTGTGGCCAGCAGCCGGAGAGATAGGAACCTGCTGAATGCTGTAAAAAGAATAAAAGGAATAAATAAAGTTTGTTGTGGCCATCCTCACCCAACAGATCTTTTAAAAGTAATCTAAGTAATATATGCTTTCTCTTTTACTACAAAGAATTGGAAAGATTTAAAAAAGAAAATTTTTAAAAAAATGTCATCTTTCCTTTTTTTGTTTCTCCAGCCTCTGTTCCGTCCCTCACCCACCTTTGTCGTTTGGAAATTCGGTCCAGTGTAAAACCAGAACACCTACGATCTGACAGTTTTATCTGTCAGTTGCCACTTCCCAGAAGCCTACATAATTATTTGCTCTATGCAGAGGTTCTGAGGAGGAATGAAGTTCCAGAACTGGCAGTTACTCAAGATGGAGAAATCAGCGAAGCTACTTAATGCAGTTCATGTCTTACTCTGAAAACCACCAAAATAAAGAGCCATGCAGTACAAATTCTTCATGATTTTATAGTCATAAAAGATGATTTTTTATTTGTGTGGTTGGTTAGATTGGAGAGGGCAGTAATGGGGGAAAATGTTTACGATTGGGCTTCCTGGTAGAAAAAAAATACTGTAAACCTCACTTTTGTTACTTTATTACAGATTCATCACCAGCACATTTTTATGTTGTAGATTCATTTACCTAAACATTTTTTGCTTTATTCTGTTAATGAACTGTACTGCTACTTCTAGTGCTAACCATGGGATATTTCCACCTATGATTCTGTGTTTGCCTGGGGCCAGGAGTTTAGAATGGAACGCATAAAACTTTCCTGGAAGTGTACATACAATGGGGTTGAATCTGTTATTATTATTATTTTATTTGAGGTTGACTATCTTTTCTGTTTATAAAAAACTATTCCATTCTCATCTGTCAGTTCAGTCAGTTTTATAAAGAATTTCTGCCCATTGGCTTTTCACAGATAAACTCAGGGGAGAACTATTTTTTTAAAAGAATATAGAAAATAATTTTGCTGTTATTGTTGGTTTTTCCCTCCAGTTCTTTGATACTCTCTTTGGCTGAAAGAAACTCCCATTTCTGTAAAGTCAAGAACGGACTTAAACTCAAAAATAGGCTCAATTGAAAAAAATTAGGTCAGTGTTGAAATAAAGAAGCATTTTACCACATTTAGAATACAAACCAGAAGACTGAGAGGGGCATTTTTGTGGCACCATCTTTAAAGAAAGCTACGTACTTCCGAGTCACTTAGTATCAAAACATTTGAGCTCTCTTCAGCCTCCAAATCTAAGGGCAGCTTTGGTCCTATGAAGTAATGATTGCCAGTTATATTAATATTATAGTGTTCTTCCTTTTTATTATCGAGATAGGTTATCACATGGTTCTTGATCCTATGAAATTTAGACCTCAAAATTCTAGGTTAATGAGACACCACCTCATTGGATTTACAGTTGGTCAATATGAATCTATCGTCAGAGAGAACTAAACATTGGATCAGATGAGCTGTGGTAAGATGCTCTTGGGACCAACCTTAAAAGAAGGTTTATGAAAGTAGTACTATCATGATAGACAGCTAGAAATTGGGTCCCCAGGAGAGCAAGTCTTCTGTCCTAATGGGATCCTGTGGCTTGAAATAGATGGGAGTGTGTCAGCCAGGCCATCCCTGGTAGGCCTTTGCTATTTGATAAAAGCAGTGATGAAAACAGACCAAATAATGGAGCATTGTTAAGGTCCAGAGGGGTCAGTGAACTTGGTGCAGATTAGAGCTGTAGTTGCTGCGTGTGAGTGGAGATGGAGTTTGAATGTGGCTATACAGCAGAAATAAGTGTAGATATGGAAAACCAGGTGAAATTCTGATACTTAATAGAGAAATTCCAAGAATGTATGTACTGTGTAGTAATTTTAAAATGTTCTAATCTTTATTTTTCCAGACCCTAGGTCTCTGCTTTTGAACATAACTTATTTATTATTAGGGCCAAATGCACATTGAATGTTTACATTTGAGGATGAGTCTTCTCATGTGTTTTGTTCATGTTCAAATGTGTAATAAAAATTAAGCTATCTATAACATCATTGAGCTCTTGTTCTTGAAAATCTGAAAAAGTTATTTCAGAAACATTTAAAAGTCCATGATATTTAAAACATAAAAATAATTTTACGTACTCTATATAATATATCTTTCTTTCTTTTTTTTTAAAGATTTTATTTATTTGACAGAGAGAAACACAGCGAGAGAGGGAGCACAAGCAGAGGGACTGAGAGAGGGAGAAGCAGGCTTCCCGCCGAGCAGGAAGCCCGATGTGGGGCTCGATCCCAGGTCTCCAGGATCATGACCTGAGCTGAAGGCAGTCACTTAACCAACTGAGCCACCCAGGCGCCCCTAATATGTCTTTCTTAGATTACATTAGAATAAAATATTTATGACTTCTATGACTTAAAACAAGGATTCAGTGAGAAATCTGAAAGTATTTACAGGTAGTGACTTACAGTTAACAACTTTTTTTCAAAGATTTTATTTAAGAGAGAGAGAGTGTGAGAGAAAGCACAAATGAGAGGGGGGTGGAAAGGAAAGGGAAAAGCAGAATTTCTGCTGAGTGGGGAGCACAACATGGGCTCCATCCCAGGACCTGGGACCCTGGGACCACAACCTGATCAACTGAGCCACCCAGCCTCCCCTATAATTACAGCTTCTGATCAAAATGATACCTCTGGTTAGTGAGAACCATAAGCTCTGCCCTGCATGGACAGTGGTGCTACAATACTCTCCACTTCTATTTTTTATTATTATTTTTAAAATCTTTGTGGTTTTGTTTTTTTTTAATATTTTTATTATTTTTTTCTTAAATCTCCAGTTGTTGTTGTTGTTGTTGTTTTTATTTATTTGACAGAAACACAGCGAGAGAGGGAACATAAGTAGGGGGAGTGAGAGAGGGAGAAGCAGGCTTCCCGCCAAGCAGGGAGCCCAATATGGGACTCGATCCTGGGTTTCCGGGATCATGACTGGAGCCTAAGGCAGACGCCCAACCAACTGAGCCACCCAAGCGCCCCAATATTCTTATTTTTTTTAAGCTATTATTTATTTTTTTGACAGAGAGAGGGAAAGAAAGCGAGTACAACAGAGGGAGTGGCAGGCAGAGGGAGAAGCAGACTCCCCGTGGAGCAGGGAGCCTGATGGGGGACTTGATCCTAGGACCCTGGGATATGACCTGAGCTGAAGGCAGCTGCTTAACAGACGAAGCCACCCAGGCACCTCTAATATTCTCATCTTAAAGTCATGGTGAGCCTCATGAAGAGCCTTGTAGTACTATAGTTCTTTAATAGGGTATGGTATTTACTATTAGAGCAGAATGCTGAACAGTTTTATTTTTTTATTTTTTATTTTTTTTTAAATATTTTATTTATTTGACAGAAACCTAGCGAGAGAGGGAACACAAGCGAGAGAGGGGAGTGAGAGAGGGAGAAGCTGGCTTCCCGTGTAGCAGTGAGCCTGATGTGGGGCTCAAACCTGGGACTCCGGGATCATGACCTGAACCGAAGGCAGCCCCTTAACGACTGAGCCACCCAGGCGCCCCCGTACATTGCCTTCTTCCAGTTTCATGAGTTCATTCTTTGTATAAAGTAAATGGAGGCTCTACCCACTGGCTTCATCCAAAAATTCAATGTAACAAGGATCTCCAAGCTAAAGGCATCTCTAGAGCTTTTCCTGTGAGCTGGGAACGTGTTATCAACACGTTCAATGAGTACTATTATTTCCCCTGAATTTCTAGTGCTAGAGAGCACTTCCCTCCTCCCTTCTTTCTTATCCCAAGCAGGCAGTCACATATAACAGTATCAACACTAATGTGTAGAAGAGAGCCCATACCAAGTGACTCCAGCTGAAAGATGATTGAGAAAAGGAGTACTATATTTTATTTAGAGCTAATGTTGTATCTCTGAGTCTACCTACATATTCTCCCAAGGAGAGAATAAAATAAATCTGACCCATGTTTGAGGGAGTAGAGACTTCACGATAGTTGTATAAACACTTGGTTTTTTCATCTTTATCCTTTAACATTTTTTTAACAAAACATTTAAGGAAAATTTAATATTCCTGTGTGTGACTGTTGTGATTTCCTGTTTTGCTTTCTCTTTCATTGTTTTTCTCTTCAAGGCTAAATTAATCTATCCTCTTCTATTTATTATTATTATTATTATTATTAAATGACAGGCAGCACTGAAAACCAGTACTTTGCAGTAATAACCTCTAGTTACTTGGTAGAAAAATACAGTTTATTTTTATATTTTTAAAATATTTTATTTATTTGACAGAGAGAAAAACAGCTGGAGAGGGAACGTGAGCAAGGGGAGTGAGAGAGGGAGAAGCAGGCTTCCCAGCAAGCAGGGAGCCCGATGTGGGGCTTGATCCCGGGACTCTGGGAACACGACCTGAGCCAAAGGCAGACACTTAACGACTGAGCCACCCAGGTGCCCCAAAATATAGTTTATTTTCAAGATTTATTTGAAAGAGAGCATGAGCATGGGGAGAGGGAGAGAGAGAGAGTGAATCTCCAGCAGACTCCCCACTGAGCAAGGAGCCTGATGTGGGGCTTGATTTCACAATCCTGAGATCATGACCTGAGATGAAACCAAGAGTTGGACGCTTAACCAACTGAGCCAACCAGGTATCCTAAGAAATATAGTTTTATTTGCAACCATATATCAGTAATCTTTACTGAGCAGGCCAGTCTGAATTATATTTTTTACAGAAACAGATACTCTGAAACAAACTTTGGGTGCAAATTTTAAGTCTGTACCTTCAGTAGTTGCTTTAGTGATAAAACATATCAATTTTAAATAAAAAGACATTTATTAACCTCTCCCTATGCTAGTAAAAATCTTAAAAATATATATGGTAATAAAAATAGCATACTTTGTTTCACTTTAAAAGAAAAAAAATGTTTTAAAACTAGGAAGAAGGGGAAGGGAGGTAGAGCCATAGTCTTATCATCTAGACCCAATATTAATGTCAACCTATATATTGGAATATTTTCTTTCTCTCAGGCTTGTAAAAAATCTTTATGCAAGTTTGATGAGTGTTTTCCCCCATAGTTAAAATCAAGCCACTGTTACAGTTTTGTACCTGATCAAGCCTTTTGTTTATCTTATTAATGATACCTGCAGCCAGCCAAGCTCAAGCTATGAGTTACCACAAATTGTGAATTGGTAAGAGTGAGAAGTGACATATTTCTGGGTTGATTCTTTTCCTAAGACACCTGCACAAGGCAAATAACCCCTCTCACCTACTTGAAGTGGAGAGAGGAAAGGGGAAGAGAGACCATTGTGAATCTGGGCTAGTCATTGGGTTTCAGCACGGGCTGGTCCTGCAGTTGCTTATCCTTTGAGAGACTCTATTAAAACTATGTATGCTATACATTTTTAATGAAGAAATTTAAATACTATTGTTGCAGTAAAGATTATTGTCTGCATGGTTCTCCTGTCTCTTGGCTTCCTTCTCATGCGTAGCACTAATAGATGAAGCAGAACAGGTGGTAATTGCCATTGGCGCGCTGAGACTTGTGAATAGCATCTGTTTATGTCTCTGTTACCATCAAATGGTTAGCATAACCTTCTCCTCACTGCTTTCCTATGTGGATGATAAAAGTCTATCATGAGTCATTATAAGGTGCTAAATTACACTCTTTCTCTAACATGATGGAATAGGTGAAGAAGAAAGTCCATCTGGTGACTAAATATGACTATGATTTGAATCAAACATTAAAAAGAAGGCATGATCCTTCTGAGCTTATTTCAGAGTATTGGATCAAATGGTATGTGCCAAAGATATCAATTCTAAGCTGAGTAATTCCATAAACAGATGCATTAATTAGCAATATGTACTCTAGATTTCAGTTTTGACACTTAAAAATTATTTACTGTTTTAGGGTGCCTGGGTGGCTCATTGAGTTAAAGCCTCTGCCTTCAGCTCAGGTCATGATCTCAGGGTCCTGGGATCGAGGCCCGCATCGGGCTCTCTGCTCAGCAGGGAGCCTACTTCCTCCTCTCTCTCTGTCTACTTGTGATCTCTCTCTCTCTGTCAAATAAATAAATAAAATATTTTAAAAAATTACTTACTGTTTTAGATAAAACATTCGAATTCTTTTGATCTTCATCTTGCTTGGAATTATTTGTTTTTGTCGTTTTAAAGATTTTATTTATTTAAAAGAGAGCGAGCGAAGGAGCACAAGCAGGGGGAATGGGGGACCCCAATGTGGGACTAGATGCCAGGACTCTGGGATCATGACCTGAGCCCAAAGCAGATGCATAACAGCTGAGCCACCCAGGTATCCCTATTATTTGGTTTTATTAAGCCCACTTTTAAATGTCATGTTATGGTATCTGTGTGTGTGGATGTAAGTGAGTACTTATTCTTTCTTATCCTTTTATTATGGAAAATTTCATGTATACAGAAAAACAGAATTGTATAATGAACTTCTGTGTTCCCATCACTCAGCTTCAGTAATGACCAACTCATGACCAGTCTTAGTTCCTTTTCCCCACCAATTCCCTCTCTCTCCCTTAACCATTTTGAAGCAAATTCCAGGTGTATCCTCTATAAATATTTTAGTATGTATCTCTAGATGTCAAGGACTCCCTTTTATTTATTTATTTTTAAAGATTTTTATTTATTTGACAGAGAGAAACACAGCCAGAGAGGGAACACAAGCAGGGGGAGTGAGAAAGGGAGAAGCAGGCTTCCCCGCCGAGCGGGCAGCCCAATGTGGGGCTCGATCCTGGGTCTCCAGGATCATGACCTGAGCCAAAGGCAGTCGCTTAACCAACTGAGCCACCCAGGCGCCCCAAGGACTCCCTTTTAAAAACATAACTATCAGAGTGCCTGGATGGCTCAGTTGTTTAAGCATCTGCCTTCAGCTCAGGTAATGATCCCAGGGTCCTGGGATCAAGCACCACATCAGGCTTCCTGCTGGGTGAGGAGCCTGCTTCTCCCTCTCCTGCTCTCCCTGTTTGTGTTCCCTCTCTCACGGTGTCTCTCTCTGTCAAATAAATAAATAAAAATCTTAAAAAACAAACAAACATAATTATCAAACATATCATTATACATTTCTTAAAAAATCAATAATTTCTTAATATCAAATATCCTGTCAGTATTTACATGTTCTTCATTGTCCTATAGCTTTTTAAATGACTTGCTTCAATACAGATCCAAAAATATCACTGTGATGTGATTTTTTTTTTTTTTTTTTTTATCCTCAACCGGATATGTTTTGGTTGAGGACTGGTTATTTTCCTGTAGCGTTTTCCACAGTTTGGATTTTGCTGATTATAACTCATGCTGTCATTTAACCCCATGCTGTTTTTTTCCTCAGATTAGTCATATATTCCTGTGTAATATATTGCCTAAAACTTAAAAAAGCCTCACACAGTTTCTGTTGGTCAGGAATTCATGAATGGCTTAGCTGAGTGATTATGGCTGAGGGTCTGGCAGGAAGTTTCCTTAAAGTGTAAGCAGAGGCTGCAGTAATTTAAAGGTTGATCGAGGCCGAGGCCAACTCATCTATTGTGGGGAGGTTCATTCGGCTGGCTTCTGGCTGGAGGCCTCTGCCTGTCACATGGGTCTCTCTGTGCAGCTGCTCTGTTTGCGTCGCTTCACATTTCAGCAGGCTTCCCCTGAGCAAGGGATCTCAGAGGTGGAGCAAGGTGGATGCCACAGTGCCTTTTGTGATATTATTCTTGAAAGTCACACACCATCATTTCCAGTACATTCTATTAGGAGTGAATCAAGGAGGGACGACTTAGGCTCCACCTTTTGAAGGGAGGAGTATCAGAGAATTTGTAGGATCTTTTTAAACCACCACACTTTATTTCCTGTAAAAATCAGTGAGCAGATGTAGACAAAGACTAGCGAAATAGTTCTCAGGGCCCAATGCAAAATAAAAAATGTGGAATCTCTTGTTCACATTTCAAGACAGAGACAGCAGAGCATTAAATCAAATATGGGGCCCTTTTGAGCACAGAGCCCAGTGTGATGGTGCGGATGATACCAGGAAACCAGCCCTAGATATAGAGGCTTGGTGTGGTTCAGATTCCACACTCATACATATTTTTCTTTTCTCAGAGTACCATTTCAAGATGTTGGGTATTTCATTCCTAGTGATATTAGTAGATACTGGTGATCATTAGCTAGATCTATTTGTTAGTTACGTAATTATTAGTTGTAATACTTCCAAAAAGATAAATGGTAAAAATCTTCCACTCTTTTCAATAATGAAGTGATTCTCCAATATCCTTTAAAGATGATCACTAAATTTTTCTTTTTTTTTTAGTATTAATATAAACATGGAGTCTTGATGTGTTCTAATCCTTGAAGTTATTACCCATATTGATGTTCAAATTGTCCCATCTTTTTGCTAGCTTTAAGTAGTCTTTGATAGCTTTTTTTGCTTTCTGGTAATAAGATATTCCAGTTTTACCTTGTACGTTTTTTCCCTTAGACCAGGAATTGGCCATCTTTCTGAAGACCTTTGTTTATTCAGAAATGGTATTATATAGACTTTTATACATATTTCGTGCACACATACTCATACACATATACACACAGTAATCTTGGCATTAGGGGTGTTTCTTTCTACTTGTTTGATCACTGTTCGGTGAACAGAGCTAAGAAATAAGTATACATTCTGTTCACATTCTTCATATTGATACTTCAAATTCAGGAGTATTTGAATTTTAAAAATTCAACTTCAATGATCTTAATACCCTGTATATTTCCTTTCTTATTTGCCAAACATCCTACTTCTCAGTGACACTAACAGTTACCCATTTATTTTATATAAGATTCATACAGTACTCTAAGAATAGCAATTTCTGCACTACCATCAATACTATTACTGAAAACAGTTTAAGAATCCTATCCCCCCCAGTTCTTTTTGTAATTTAGATATATGTCATGAGGAGTGTATAAATTGCTATGTTTCCAACTCACTTGAGTGCACAGGATCATGTGTTTTATTTTTATTTTGTCTTTTAAGGATTTTTAAAAATTAATTTTGTATTATAATTATGAGCAAAATTTACATCGCTTAAAGTTAAATGTATAGAAAAATCTATATTCAGAGAAATCTGGCTTTTATCTCCTGTTCATCCTATTTCCTCCCTCTCTTTTTTTTTTTTTTTTTTAAAGATTTTATTTATTTATTTGACAGAGAGAGACAGCAAGAGGGAGCACAAGCAGGGGGAGTGGGAGAGGGAGGAGCAGGCTTCCCATTGAGTTAAGAGCCCAATGCAGGACTTGATGCTGGGACTCTGGGATCATGACCTGAGCCAAAGGCAGACACTTAACCAACTTAGCCACCTAGGCGCCCTGTCTCTCTGTTTTTAATATTTTTTTCTGTCAATTTCCATTGACTTTGTTTTGCCAGATATATAATCATGCCACCTACAAATAGAGATGTTTTCTGTCTTTGTTTTAGTTCTTAAACCTCAGTTTTTTTCTCCTGTCCTGGTATTGGTTAATACTTCCAATCTCTGGACAGCTTCCTGATTCATGAACGCCTTGAGGTGCTGGGAGGGTGGCGTACCTGGAGAAGGTGTGGAGGTTCCTTGCCCCTTCCCACGTACCTTGCTCTATGTACCTCTTTCATTTGGCTGTTTCTGAGTTACATCCATTATAGTAAGTGAGTAACCGTAAGTAAAGTGCTTTCCTGAGTTCTGTGAGCCATTCCAACAAATTACTGAACCCAAGGAGAGGGTTGTGAGAACCTCCAATGTGTAGCCATTTGGTCAGAAGTATGAGAAGTCTGGATTGGGTCTGAACTGGAGGGAAGTCTTGTGGGACTGAGCCCTTAACTTATGGCATCTGACATTAACTCTAGGTAGATAATGTCAGAACTGAATTGAGTTGTAGGACTCCCAGCTAATATCAGAGACTTGGTCAGTGTGGGGGAAAAAGCTACACATTTCTGTCAGACATCAAGTATTAAGAGTGGGAAGAAGAAAAAGCAGGAGTGTTGTAAGTAGTACAGTAGAAGTTGTTTTGTTTTGTTTTTCCTTTTAGTGTTGGCTGTTCCAGATTGATTTTTCCCATGTATATGGTATGCCATCCTGATATATAAAGTTTTTTTTTTAATTTTTATTGATTTTATTTCTTTAAAATTTTTTATTAAAATTCTAGTTAGTTAACATATAATATTGCTTTCAGGAGTAGAATTTAGTGAATCATCACTTACATATAACACACAGTGCTCATCACAACCCATGCCCTCCTTAATACCCATCACCCTCCTTAAATGCCAAGTGCCTAACCACCTCCCCTCTATCAGTCCTCAGTTTGTTCTCCATAGTTAAGTGTCTCTTATGGTTTGCTTCCCTCTCTCTTTTGTTTTTTTACCTCTTTTCCTATGTTTATCTCTTTTGTTTCTTAAATTACACATATGAGAAATCATACAGTATTTGTCTTTCTCTGGCTGACTTATTTCACTTAGCTTAATACATTCTAGCTTCATTCATGTCATTGCAAATGGCAAGATTTCATTCTTTCTGATGTTTGAGTACTATTCCAAGGTACATATATATGTGTATGTGTGTGTATATGTATGTGTGTGTGTATACATGTTCACTGATGAATAGTCAGTGATGACTATTCATCATAGTCAGTGAACATATGGGCTCTTTCCATAGTTTGACAATTGTTCATAATGCTGCTATAAACATTGGGGTGTATCTACCCTTTGGAATCAGTATTTTTCTATCCTTTGGGTAAATACTTAGTGCGATTGCTGCCTCATAGAGTACTTCTATTTTTAACTCTTTCAGGAACTTTCATACTATTTTCCAGTATGCATTCCCACCAACAGTGTAAGATGTTTCCCCTTTCTCCACATCCTTGCCAATATCTGTTGTTTCCTATGTTGTTAATTGTAGCCATTTTGACAAGTGTGAGGTAGTATCTCATCATGGTTTTGATTTGTACTTCCTTGATGATGAGTGATGAGCATCTTTTCATGTCTGTGGGCTGTCTGGATGTCTTCTTTGGAAAAATGTCTGTTCATGTCTTCTGCCCATTTCTTAACTGTAATATTTGGGTGTTTTTTAGGTTTTGAGTGTCCTCTTGGTTTCAGCTCAAGTCGTCATCTCAGGTTTGTGAGATTGAGCCCTCCATGTCTCCCTCGTCCTCTGCCCCTACCCCCACTTGCATGCTCTTTCTCTAAAACAGATAAACAAAAACAGAAGTTTTATTTAGTAAGTCTAATATCTGGCTTTTTAAAAGACAGTTGCTATTGATTTTTTTTCCCCCCTGTGTCAGGCCATCTCATCCTTCAAGATTTTGGTTAATCTCCAGTTTTGAAAAAGTTGATTCTGATTACTTTTGTCAGTTTAATCTTTGCTTTTATGAAGGAGAGAATCCATACTCTCAAGAATACAACTGATTCCTAATTAAAGAACTGGTGGGCGCCTGGGTGGCTCAGTTGGTTAAAAGCGACTGCTTTCAGCTCAGGTCATGATCCTGGAAACCCAGGATCGAGCCCCACATCGGGCTTCCTGCCGCTTCTCCCTCTCTCAGTCCCTCTGCTTGTGTTCCCTCTCTCGCTGTGTTTCTCTCTGTGAAATAAATAAATAAAATCTTAAAAAAAAAAAAAAGAACTGGCAACATATGCCAGAATGGTATCATACTAGCTATGGATCTGTGGCTTTTGTGTGCTTTTTCTCTTTTTTAAATGGTAATTATCTTATCCCTGAGATCATGACCTGAGTTGAAGGTAAAGGCTTTAACCCACTGAGCCACCCAGGCGCCCTAAACCGCAAGAGACTTTTAATCATAGGAAACAAACTGGGCAATAGATATTAAGGAGGGCAGGTGATGTAATGAACACTGGGTATTATATAAGACTGATGAATCACTGACCTCTATGTCTGAAATCAATACACTGTGTATGTTCATTAATTGAATTTTTAAAAAGTAAAATAAATAAAACAAGATTAAAAAAATAAACAAGATGTTTTTAACTGGTTCAGGGGACAGTTTATTCATTTTGTCCTACTTTAATCCCCTAAAGATCCATTGCAAGAAAT
Source organism: Spilogale gracilis (assembly GCA_004023965.1). Taxonomy (NCBI): domain Eukaryota; kingdom Metazoa; phylum Chordata; class Mammalia; order Carnivora; family Mephitidae; genus Spilogale; species Spilogale gracilis. Next base: position 77,987 of record PITA01002687.1, on the reverse strand, counting down.
AAAGGGTATTTACGACCTGTGACTAATACCCAGTAATCATGATGGACAATGACTTTTGTCATTTAAGAACTACTTGAGGAAAGAGAAAGACCTTCAGTGATCAGTAGGGCATTTTAAAAATCTAATAAACTGCTATTAGTGCTTTGGTAATAAAAATGTAATGGCTTGTTAGACATAAAAATTGCATAAAATTTATTTAAAGACAATTTTAGGGTCAGAATGGGAAATTTACACATGTGATTATCCTGTTGATCAAGTTGAAAATGAATAACTTGCTTTTAGTAAAAAGTGTAAGAGGACATGCTTATTTTATTCTTTTTGTATGTTATGGGCCTTAGAAAGATCTAGATATTGGGGGTGGCTGCAATTTCAGAGCAATTATTGTATGGCGACAGTTTTTCTTTTCATTATATTCAAATAGGGTGACTTTGGAGGGGTTTGGAGGGGTAAAGATGGGTGCAGAACTCTAGAGAGTGCTGGGAATCAAATGACCATTTCTTGTCAAGCCTGGATAATTGCATATGCAGGGATGCTTTCAATAGTCAGGACTTCTTTCCAGGATATATTTTTTAAAGATTTTATTTATTTGACACACAGAGAGATCACAAATAGACAGAGAGGCAGGCAGAGAAAGAGGGGGAAGCAGGCTCCCTGCTGAGCAGAGAGCTCGGTGTGGGACTCAATCCCAGGACCCTGAGATCATGACCTGAGCCAAAGGCAGAGGCTTAGCCCTTTGAGCCACTCAGGCACCCCTCTTTCCAGGATTTTTGAGTCCATACATGGCACCTTAGTTTTGTATAAAGAGCAGAATTTGGCTCACTGATTAATTTGTTTTGTCCATTTTTTTTAATGTCATATCTGCCATCCAAAGAAATGGAAATTACTTAGTTGCTCTTTTCTTCTTTGTTTCTCAATATAAATAACTTCTTTTTTATGTACTGCTGCATAACAAATTACCACACATTTCGTGCCTGGAAACAAGCTGTATTTATCATCTCACTATTTCTGTGTGGAATCTGGGCACGGATTAGTTAGGTCTTTTCTTTAGGGTCTCTCATGAGTTTGTCAGCAAGGTGTCGGCCAAGGCTAGGGTCTCATCTGATAGCTCGATTGTAAAAGGATCTGCTTCCAGAATCATGTACTTGTGGGCAAGGTTTAGTACACAGCAGCCTATTGGACTGAGGGCCTCTGCTTCTTATTGGCTATTGGCCAAAGGCCACCTTAAATCTTAGTTACTGGCCAGAGACCACATTCAGTTCCTGGCCACATGGGACTGGAACCCTAACATGGTTGTTTGCTTAATCAAAGTATGCAAGGTAAGAAGGCAGTAGTGTCTGCTAGCAAGAAAATGCCTATTATGAAACTTAACCATGGGAGTAACAACTTGCGCCATCTCTTATTGTTTAGAAGTAAGTCACATACAGGTCATGTTCCCACTAAATGGGAGGGGATTACACAAGTGTGATTACCAGGAGGGGAAGAAAATTGGGGGCTATTTTAGAGTCTGTCTGCCACAGTATTTTTTGTTAAAAGATATGGTCTTTTAAAATTAACAAAGATATGGTCAGAACTGGATACACTCTTATAGTCTTATTTCCTTAAGCATTCTTGCAAGCTAGAAGCAATCTTCTATACCATTTTAAATGGCTGCCTAAATTCATGCCACGGTTTCTTTAACGCAGAGGTTGGTAACTTCGTATGCAAAAGGGAGGATGGTAAATATTTTAGCCCTTGGAGTCTGTTGCATTTATCCAACCGCTGTCATACTGCAAGCAAACGTGTTGGTAAGTGTGGGTGTGGCTGTGTTCCAGGAAACCTTGATTTGTGGACATTGAAACTTAAATTTTATATTATGCTTGTGTGTTAGGAAATATAATTCTTCTGATTTATTGTAATAATTTAAAAACATTGAAACTATTCTTAGCTTGTGGGTTAGGCTTAGTCTGTGGGTCATAGTTTGGTTTATCCTATTATTTCTAGGTAGATATTCAGGTAGTTCCATGTTGCTAGTATTATAATTAATGCTGAAATTAACACCTTGGTAAGTAAGTTTATGTGCCTATTTATGATTACTTACTGAGGACAAATTCTTAAAATAGAGCTATTGGGCCAAAGGTTTTGCATGCAAAACTTTATGCATATTAGTAAAGTCCCTTCTGTAAAAGTGCAATCAAGTTTACATCCTTACCAAAGTATATGGCTCTGTTTATTTTCGTGTGTGCTTTCTAACACTGAGTATTATCTTTTTCTTTTTCTCTGGGATCATGACCTGAGCCAAAGGCAGGTGCTTAAAGATTGAGCCACCCAGGCACCCTATCTTTTTCTTTTTTAAAAGATTTTATTTATTTATTTGACAAAGAGAGAGATCATAAATAGGCAGAGAGGCAGGCAAAGAAAGAGGGGGAAGCAGGCTCCCTGCTGAGCAGAGAGCCCGATGTGGGCCTCAATCCCAGGACCCTGAGATCATGACCTGAGCGGAAGACAGAGGCTTAACCCACTGAGCCACCCAGGAGCCCTGAGTATTATCTTTTTAGGAATCTCCTCAATGTGATAGGTTAAAAACTGCTGAAGATTTCTCTTTTCAAAAAACAGTTTAGGGGTGCCTGGGTGCCTTGGTTGGTTAAGCAACTGTTTTTCAGCTCAGGTCATGATCCTGGAGACCTGGGATCAGGCCTGAGTCGGGCCCCGCATCAGGCTCCCTGCTCGGCGGGAAGCCTGCTTCTCCCTCTCTCGCTCCCCCTGCTTGTGTTCCCTCTCTTGCTGTGTTTCTGTCAAATAAATAAAAATTAAATAAAATCTTAAAAAAAAAACAGTTTATATTCTATTTAAAATTAATGTTTAAAAACTTTACTTCAACTCTGATTTCTTTCTTTCCAAGTATACATCTAGGTGTCTTAAGACAATTTGCCCAGCTGAAATGACATGCAAATGTAGTTGGGCTGAGAGCTACTTTGACTATTAAGAATCAACAACACTGTGCTAATGCCTGTTTCAGGAGATTACTGATTAAAAGACTGACTGTTAAAATCTCTGCCTATTTGAGCCACTGGCATTAAATGGCCATTGGCAGAAAAAATAAACTGGCCATATAAACAGTATCGATGTTTTATAGTATTTAAGGTAAAGGGTTGATTTTACCCAAGAAGGAAATATGCTTATAGCTTTGGGCCATTTTGAGAAATGGACAAAATGAAAAAGTAAACATTTTAACTTATACTCTATCTATATTATGATCATCTTGTATCTTTTAGGGTTTGATTCTGTTTTCTTCCTAAAACTCAGATATGATCATGTCATTCTTTTTCTTTTTTTTTTTTTAAGATTATTTATTTATTTATTTGAGAGAGAGAGTACGGGCGGGCAGGGAGAAGGGTAGAGGAAGAGTGAGAAGGAGACTCCTCACTGAGGGGGCAGGGAGCTGGAAACCGGGCTCAATCCCAGGACCCTGAGACTATGACCTGAGCCAAAGTCAGATGCTTAACGGACTGAGCCACCCAGGCACAACTGTCACTCCCACTTTAAAAATCTTTCCTGGTTTCTTGCTTTCCTGCTGAAATCAGACTTCTTAACATGTTCAAGAGTCAACAGATCTGTCTTTGACTTATCTTTGTATTGTCATGAGATGTTGAGTTCCCATAGGAAAGAATAATAAAACAATAATAACAAGTAGTGTTTATTAAGTCTCAAACTACCAGATATTGGGGTGAGTGCTTTGGGATAGATAGTATTATTCTTACTATTTTAAAGTTGGGAAAATAGGCATAGAGAATTTCAATAGCTTGCCCAAGATCAAACAGTAAGCAGTTTCTACTCTCCTGTACTCAAAACCCTAAAAAATTGATTTATGTTTTGCTAGTGTAAAGTCTTCAGTTGACTGCCTTATCTAGCAGAATTTGGCAGGTTCTCAGAGAAAAGATGTTTTCTCCTGTCTGACTTGGAGGAGCATTACCAGTTCCAATGGCTCCAGTACTCTGTTGATTTCAAACAATAGTAATGTAGAGGAACTTTGGTGTGACATGCTAATTCCCCTTTTTTGGACATCTGGAGCATATTACAATGACCAAGAAGGGAAATGCAGCTCCCTACAGAATATTCTATTGGATAATAAAATTCTTGAGCAGGGGCGCCTGGATGGCTCTGTTGGTTAAGCGACTGCCTTCAGCTCAGGTCATGATCCTGGAGACCCAGGATCGAGTCCCACATCAGGCTCCCTGCTCGGCAGGAAGCCTGCTTCTCCCTCTCTCACTCCCCCTGCTTGTGTTCCCTCTTGATCTGTGTTTCTGTCTGTCAAATAAATAAATAAAATCTTTAAAAAATAAAAAAAAAATAAAAAAAATTCTTGAGCAGCTAGCTTTGAGTTGATGATCTATGGCAGTGTGTGTATTTTATTTTTATACTCTGTGGGAAAATATAGCAATAATATTTCAGGGCAACAGAGACAGTAATAGATTGTCAACTATTATTACCTTTAAGTCTCGTTGGAAAATGATGGGAAATTAATGACTTAAGCAATGAGCTGGAATCACTACACCTTGTACAAAAGAAATGGCAGGACCAAAAAAATAAAAAAGAAATGGCAGGACCATCTCCCTTCATAGTAACTTTTCTCCCCCTGGCTTGAAGGAAATTATTTAGAAGCTAAGAAAATGCCTAAATTTATTAGGGAGAATAATGTGGCTAGTCCTACCAAGTGCTAGGACTCCTGAGTCCCTACTGTTGTGTGTGAAGGAGCTATGAGCTCTGTGAAGATGCAATATAGTGTATGAGTTTGCCAGGGGCAGTGCTTGCATCCAAAAACCATTCTAAGCTCACAAACTTGAGAGTCCTTATTAGGAGGCCCTAATTTAAATAGCTTGTATAGCATTGCTGGTTCCTGACTCCCCTCCCCACCAGGCAGAGCATATTCTCTTATAAGGAATCACCCAGGAGGCTGTATCATTTCATTCATTTTCTTTTTTCCTTTTTTTTTTTTCTTAAAGATTTTATTTATTTCACAGAGAGAAACACAGCCAGAGAGGGAACACAAGCAGGGGGAGTGAGAGAGGGAGAAGCAGGCTTCCTGCCGAGCAGGGAGCCCGATGTGGGGCTCGATTCCGGGTCTCCGGGATCATGACCTGAGCCGAAGGCAGTCACTTAACCAACTGAGCCACCTAGGCGCCCCTCATTCATTTTCTCATACTGGATTCTACCCAGGATGTCTATCAATAGGTTCTTATGCAAACAGTGTCTGAAATTCCACCTGCCACTTAGTTTAGGAAAACCTGGCAAAGGAACGATGATAGTGGTTATTTTTTTTTTCACCGACCACGCTACGCAAAAGTATATTATTCTTTGTCACTAAACATATGGAATAAAAAAATGTGTCTCAGGTTTTCCTACTCTCTTCTCCTTCCTTTTATTGAGAGAAAAGTATACTAGTCAGTCTGGTGACTTTCTTGGCTCCCTCTATAGCTAAAGCTACTGACATCCTATAAAATGAAAGGCACGTAAGCAGGACGTTTTCCCAGGTGTGTTTTTTCCCACTGACCTATATTAGGACCTTGGATCTGATTCGGCTCTGTTGGCACTTGGTCTCCACCCCTAGCCTCTTTGGATGATGAGTCAGATGAACAGCCTGACTGGATTTGGGTTTGGCTCCTTCCCAAGAGGCTGACTTCCAGTGTAGCCTGTGGGTAAGTGATCTTTCTGTGCACAGGCTCCAGGGTTCTCTCACCTGGCCCAGACCTCAGTCCTTTGGGCCTTCACTTGCCTAGAAAGAAGATCCTGAATTCACGGCAATATTGAAGGCAATGAAGGCAAAAGTAACAGAGAGCTATCAAGAAGAGGCAATGTTTCATTCCCTCCAGAAGGTTGTTGGGAAGTGTAGACAAGACAGGCACACTTGCAAGATAATTTATGATTCAGATAGTATGATTCACAGGACATTGTAGGATATCTGTGAAGATTATTCAGGAAATATGTACAGTGCATTTACTTCCATGGTACTTAAAAAAAATTGTGTAATACCATAAATTATTATAGGGTATAGTTGGGAGAGAATATCTTTGGTTCATTCCAACATTGGCTTACTAACTATTATATGAAGTATATTTGTTTTAGTGACATTTACAAGAATATGCTTAATTCTAAAGTCATGCTTAACTAATTAATTAATTTGAGAGAGAGAGAGATAGAGCTAGTAATAGAGATAGTGATAGAGCATGAGTGGGGGAGGAGAGGGAGAGGCAGGGAGCTTGACATGAGGCTCAATCCCACCAAGACCTTGGGACCTGAGCTGAAGACAGACGCTTAACTGACTGAACCACCGAGGTGCCCCTATACTTAATTTTTTATATTTAGTTTTATAATTTAATGTTTCACTATACTCTCTATATATACCTGATTGAAAAAGCTCAAATTAACCATTTGGGCTTTTTGTTTGTTTTCTTAGTTAGATGAAAAATTACATAATACTGAATATGCTTTAATCTTAAATGATTCAGAAGGCATATTGTGGGCTTGCATAGCCTCAGGGTAGATCAAATGAGGTTATAGGTGTATTGGAATATAGATATATTACCCAGACACAAGTGAATTTATGGCAAATACACTATTGCATAGGATTGGAGGCAAAAGTTCCTGGTCAGTGAGCAGAATGCTGAGCTTATCCAAAAGTTAACTTTATTTGGGGGTGGAAATAATGAGACAGCACAATTAGGGGAAATACAGCTTGTGTTAAACACTCATATTTAATCCAAATGTATTGAATGTGAGCTGTGTATAAAGCATCGGCCTTGGTGACAAGGTGCATCACAGTCCCTGTAAAGGACTGGAGAGTAGGAACTGTTCACCAAGAGCTGTGAATGTGCTAAAGAAATAGAAGACCCAAGTAAGCCGGATATGAAGGCTGAAGTGTGAGGCTGGTGGGCAGAAGCACATGTGTTGGGAATTGGAGAGGTGAAGATGGAATTACGTTCAGTGACTACAGTGCACCATTAGTTTCTCAAGCTCATAACCATTTTGGAAAGCAGCATAGCGCCTGAGTTTTCTGAGGCCTCCGTCGTTAGAGGGTAGAGTATTGAATAGTTTGGGAAGCCAAGGGGAGGGGAGGGAGGTGGAAGATGTCCATGGGTTTGTTCTTTCCTGCCCACACAGCCAGCCCAAGCTTTAGAGTCAGGAGGGCCCAAATGCTAGTTCTGCCTCCACTGCTCACTCACTGTGGGTCCTCAGTTATGAGCTGGCACTAGTGGTGCCCAGCTGCTGCAGCATCACACCCAAGCTGCAGTCTGAGTCCTACTGGATTCATGAAAACATGCCAAAAAAGGTCATTTGGTCCATAGTACCATCCCACTTCCCATTTCTCTCCATTGATAGGGGTAAGCAGGAGGTAAATGAAGACCAAAGCACTAATGAAGACAGTCCTGGGAGTTGATGGGTTGCCTTTTTTTTTAAAGATTTTATTTGACAGCACAAGCAGGGGGAGGCAGAGGGAGAGGGAGAAGCAGGCTCCTCACTGAGCAGGGAGCCAGATGTGGGACTCAATCCCAGGACCCTGGAATCATGACCTGAGCTGAAGGCAGACACTTAACAGTCTGAGCCACCCAGGCGCCCAGTAGGTTGCCCTTTTGGGATGTTCCATCCAACCTTCCACTGTTCTCCCTTGGCTCTGTCAGGAAAAGACAAGGGGAAGAGTTTCCTCATTCCCATCAGAGTTGTCAGTACCTGAGCGTCATTTCCCTACCCACCCATCTCCTCAGGGAGTCGAAAGTTATTCCCATCCTTACAAAACACCACAGAAAAAGAATTTTCACCTCCCGTCTGTACTTTCAATAGAAGTAACCATCCTCAGGCCCACACAGCTGATCAAGACCATCTGGGTTATTCCCCTAAAAATTTCAATTTCATTATTTTGCTGGTATAGGATTAACCATGTACTAGTATTTGCTGATGCCAATGTATTTTTTTTTTATTCATTTGATAGAGCACAAGCAGGGGAGAGGGTCAGAGGGAGAGGGAGACGCAGACTCGCCGCTGAGCAGGGAGCCCAATGTGGGACTCCATCTGAGGACCCTGGGATCAAGACCTGAGCGGAAGGCAGACACTTAACCTACTCAGCCACCCAGGTGCCTGACATATCTGTGTTTTGTTTTGTTTTTTGTTTGTTTGTTTTTGTTTTTGTTTTCTGCATCTGTGTTTTTGATCACAACCTTTTGGTTTGCACACGGTTGTGGAGGAGCAGGGGTGGCGCTGGTGATGCCTAGGCCCAGGGACGGTTTCCATCACTACCACAGCCAGGGTGCATCTTTTTACCGAGGCCTATGCCAGCCTTATGAATTCATTGTGTGGGAATATCGATCTCTTTTTCATGCTTAATGCATGTTCTTTTGTCTCTGCTTAAAGAGTCATATACCCCCTAGCCAATTCCACTGTCACATTGTAATTAAACTAACCTGGATTTGCTCCTTGGTGAGTTACAGATAGAGATTACAAAGGAAACTTCATTTGCAACAAAGGAGATTCTGGGGAATAACTTCCAAGGCCTTGACTCCCTGAGTGGGGGTGAGTGGGTTTCTTTTATTTAGGGTTATGATGAATATTCAGAAAGGGGAGCTTTGTCATCACATGTAGAGGTGTGTACAAGGTTATGCATGCATACTTAGGAAACCTGCCTCTGCATGTATAGTGCTATATTAATGAGGTTTGTGCTTCTCCTTGGGCAGAGACTTTAACAGGATAATGCAGCAGAGGTAACTCTCAGGCAAAGGGAAGGGGCAATGGGTAGGCTTCAAGAACAGGTATAAACCAGTTGGGGTCTTGGGCCCCTTACAGACTAGGAATGCAGGGGCCTTGCTTACTTTGGAAACAGTCCTGGGAGTTTTTCCACTGATTGGTTGTCTCTGATGTGGTCAGGCTGTTTTCTGGCCTGGTGGAGACTTTTGCATTACCTTTGTTCCCTTAAAATCTTTAACTACTGAGGCTTTTGTGACTCTGATACTGTAAGGTCCAGTTTTGGAATCCAAGCCGCCATCTTGTTTACTCATAAATACAGCTCCAGGTGTTATGGATAAATGGCCCCTGGAAAACAAAGGCGAGCCAGGGAGACACCCAACCAGTTAAACCCCTTAATCTCCCATCCAGGGAGGTCCCAGGGAAGTATTTAGATGCAAACTAAGAATGGGTGGTTGACTTATGAACTGTGTGATTCACTCTTGCTGTTTGAAATGCATATAAACCCCTAGACCCTTGCATTCAGGGTCCTTGCTGAAACCCCCTGTGCCGGGGCGGATGCTTGGACCCCAGCTAGCTGGAAATAAACCTCGCTGTGCGATTTGCATTATCCTGAGCATCCTCGGTTTCACTTTGGGGAGGCGGTCTACACCGGACTTTAACAATACCTCCTAGGAAGTTCTCCAAGAAGGGTGTTTGGGCAAATAAAGCTGGTAAGATTATAAATCACGGAAAATAGCTGGGGACCTAAAATGACTTCTCTTGTGTCCAAAAGCCGTGTCTGGTCTTTGTTTTCCTGGAGACTCTTGACTCTTTCTGCTTTCAATATCTATCCTCTGTGGGGAGGGGATAGGGTCTTTCTACTGTGCACAAGAGGGGCGTGCACAGGTAGACTGTCCTGTGCTGGTCCCTGGGAGAGACCTTTTGGCCATGGGGAACTGATGCCCACTGTTGTACATGATCTTGTGCTGTCTCTTCCCCTGTAAATAAAGGGCTGCTCCGTCTAGGGCTTGACAGCATCATGTTCTTCTTGGTGACTCCTTTACCAAGCGGTGGTGGGCAGAAGCTTTGGTGTCCTCCCCTGGTGTTGGTAACCGTGGCATGGTTATCTGCTGGGAAATCTGAGCTTGAACTGGAAGAGTGGGAATGATTTATCTGAGGTTAACCTGCTGGTATGGCCTGATGTTTGTGTCCTCCCAAATTCATATGTTGAAATCCTCATCTCCAGTATGATAGTTTTTGGAAGTTGGACCCTTAGGAGATAATTAGGCTTAGATAATGTCCCAGGGCGGGGTGGGGGTGGGGACTGGATTTGTGCTCTTACAAGAAAAGAAAGAGACCAGAGCTCCACCACTCCCCTCCAACTCTCCACTATGTGAGAATAGCAAGGCCAGGAAGAGAGCCCTTGAAAGAGCTGAACCTGCTCTTACCTCCATCTTGGACTTACCAGTCTCTGGAACTATGAGAAATAAATGTTTAAGCCACCCAGTCTGTAGTATTTTGTTACAGCAGCCTGAGCTGACTAAAACACATTCTTTCTCTGTTCTGCTCCCTTCTGTTCTGATGTCTGGAGTGTTTGTGTGTACTGACAAAAATAAAATCATATGTCATATTTTAAAGTGATGCATTAGAGCCACTGATTTATTTAATTCAATCAGACCCAAAGGAAAACAAGTGGGACACAGACTTGAGGCTCTTCCTACTAACAAAGGACTGAGAGAATTTTCTACGGCATTTATAGCTACCAGGTTGGATACAGTTTCCCATGACAACCAATTAGTATGTGTGAGATTAATGGTTACATTCCACGGGAGATACTGTTAAAGTTTTGAAGTCTTGATATCTTAAGGGGACATATTACAAAGAATTTAGCAAGGACACATTTCTTTTGGTTTCAAAATACTAAGTAGCATGGTTACAAGATATGGAACAGGTATAAGTGGACCCCAGGGCCTAATTCCAACAGGTGGTTTAGGATTCCTATCCTTTTGAGTGTTCCCAGCCTTTATTTTTTTTGTCTAAGAAGTTCTTCTAATGGTTACATGACCAGCATTTGTCTCTGCAGCTGCTCATATAACAACTACCACTGATTTTAACAACTCTTTGTAAAATGGTCCAGAGATCCAAATGCCTTGCAGGAATTCATAAAGTTCTTGTCTTCATTATTTGTTTACATTGTTTCTGTAGCCATGACCATGTCAACTAATTCTCCCTTCTTATTCGAAACTTGTGCTTTACAGGGTTTTGATGATCACAGATTACACTGAAAAATGGAGTTTTAGATAAATGATGAAGCCTGTACATAGGATTGTTTATTCTAGCACTCAATCATATATGGTCATTCATTCACAGTATGATTTTACAGTCTACTTCAGGCCCCATTTTTCTTTCTTTCTGAACAAATCTTCATGCTGGGTTTCTGAAATCCTTATCTCCTCAAATTAAAGATGTTGTAGAGAGAGTGTACATTTGGGTACTGAGTTGCTATGAAGGTTAGAAAGGTATGTATTCTGAGTACTGATTTAGTAAGAGATATTCCTCTACTGAATGCAGGTCCTCAAATGCCCAGTTTCTCACCACAGAAGCATCATCTCCCATTAATCTGTTCTTTTGTCAAAATCTTCCCTAGTCCTTCAATATTACAGGGCCAGAACAGGGTAGCTGCTGCTGGCAATCTGACTTGTTGCCCCCATATGCTGTTGAGCTTCTCTCATTATTTCTCCCCAGTTTTGACTCTGCTCTAGTCACACCAATTTACTCACTGCTCTTTACATGTCACCCCTTTTTGTAATGTTTCCTGCCCTCCTTTCCTATGTACGCCCTTTCCATCCTGTGAAGGCAACTCAGGGCTGCCCTGACCTTGTCAACACCTGCCATTGCCTACCTAAGGGTGACTTCTCTCCGAATCCCTGCTCTCTCATCCAGCCTCCTCCCATCTTTGTCTTGTCTCCAGCATGGGTTGGAGATCCGCTATGGGTACAACTCTATTTTATATTTCCTTGCATCACCCCAGTTTGTAAGCACGGCAAGCCTGCGTATGTCTGATTTGTTGGTGGATGTTGTGAACAGACTACTTGATCCTCTATTCTGGTGTTGGCAATAATGTTGAACATTTACGTCGTGGGACTGTTTCAGACAAGTCATATAAGATTACCAAAGGGTGACCAAAAGATAAAACAGATTAGCCTTTTAAATGGCTATCTCCAGTGAAATTAATGTGTAAACTTAGATTTTGAAATGCTCAATGCAAAAAAGGTCAAAGATTGCATACATTTATTAGTAGCATGAATTTCTTCTTTAAAATGTCTTTAAGCAGATAAGAAATGGGAAATTGCTAACATAATGTAATTTTTAGTGCAATTAGAAAGTAGAAACTATAGCCCTAAAAGGATCTAGTTCTATTTTAGCAGGCAATTGTAAGCTTAAATCTGGACTTCCCTTAAGCTATTTGCTTATGTATGCCAGTATTTCTTCAAAAATTTGCCATTTCTTAAATATGTTATTTCATTCACTCCATAGTTTTGCATTCACTGAAGACTAAAATAGACCACCACAACTCAACAAATTAATAAAATGATGACTCCATAGGAAATAAGCAAGAGACTGAGATATCATAAGTCCATCACAGCATGTTCCAGAAGAAAGGCCTGAAGGTAAGCACAAAGCCCTGGATGGAGATGTTAGAGCTGCGGGAATGGAAATGAGACCAGGGTGATGGTCACAGTGGTGGTGTGTGTGTGGGGGGGTGGGTTACAAGAATGAAAAGAGGTCTTGTTAAGGAGGGGGCCTGGGGCCAGATCAAGCAAGGCCTGATAGGTCACCGGAGGAGTTTGGGTTTTATTTAATGGGTGATAGGAAACCTTTGAAAGGTCTGAAGGAGAACCATGATAGGATCTGATTATGTTTTTTCAATAGGTTCTCTTGGCCTGTTGTGGGAAGAATAAATTGGAGGGGTCAAGAGCAGAAGGACAAGAGGTCAGTCAAGAGGGTGCTACCATCGTGGCTTAGGCTAGGGTGTTAGCATTGGAGAGGAAGAGGGCTATATGCTTTTTGAGATAAATTTGGAGATGGAACCCTACTATAGAAGTTCATAATGGATGGGATGTAGATGGTGAGGTAAGGGATGAATCAAGAATGGGTCCCATGACTCTTCATCTATATGCATTCTTACTCCGTAGGTTATTTTTGGTTTTACTAAAAACTAAGTCTTTAAGATCTTCAGGAAAGAACAACAAAAGGCATGTAGAAAAAATGCCTTCATATCGTAAAAAATATCGTGAATTTTTTGCTTAGCATTCTGAACCCTTGGTCTTACAGTGGCTTTCAGCCAAAGGCAATAAAATTGTAACATGCACATAGGGTGTCTAGCTGGCCAGATTGTGGCATCATTTAGAAAAGTATATTGAAAAATGTTTCCGTCTCTTGAACCACTTCCGATTGTAATATAAGTTCTCCCAATCCAACTAATTTTATATGCACAGAAAGTGGTACAACTCCACAGGAAATATAAATTTTTCATTGAATAGCAGCCTGTAACTGCTTTAAGTGTAATTACACATTTTTCATTTAAGATCAATTTCACAAAATTGTTTTTATGACCTAAGGCTGCCTTCTTAATAACTGGGTGCAGCTAATTTATTAGGGCTTGCATGTGTTGGTATTGGTGTCATTCTTGCCTGAGTTTAGTAGAAACAGGCTCCGTGTGGACATGGAAAAGACTCTGGTTTCATATTTATTTCCCTTTTGCTGATCCCCGGAACCTTCTTTTGTTTCTCAGCATATACAGTTCTGTAGAAAGCCCGTGATAACCTGTTCTTAAAACAGCTCGGTAGACGAATGAGGATATTTTCCATTTAATGCTAGGGAAGTTGCCCCCTCAGAACATAATTAAATCTGATCTTTCTCACTTGAAGCGGCATGAATAATTCATGGAGTTTAGGCATAATCAGGTTCTGGGTTTTGGGAAATTTTTAGTTGATGTGCAAAGGTTAATTTTTTTTTCATTAAAGGAAAAGATCCTATGGAACTGTCTTCTATGCCACGATTCAAGCACTGTGGAGATTCCAGTTAAGGAGTGTGTTGGCAGGGCTGTGTCACTTTACACGGATGGAAGTGTACTTATGTATACACAGTCCGCAGGATACTTATTTTAACCTAAATCTCCTCTCTTACATAAATAGGAGCAAGTGGGAGGAATCTAGAATTAAGGGATGCATCTCAAAACTCTGGGCTCTTTGCCATGTGGATCATTAGGAGGAATGTGGCCTTTGGGATTTTGTCCTCTGGCTATGCCCTGAGTCAGGAGTCCTAGAGAAGTAGCCAGAAGGGTTGCCCAAGGAAGCTCTGTGGGGACTCAGACTCCATCATTTCCATTTCCCTTCAGTAAGAACAATCTGGGATTTTTAATCTTTTTCCCTTTCTTTCTTTCTTTCTTTCTTTCTTTCTTTCTTTCTTTCTTTCTTTCTTTCTTCTTTCAAGATTTTATTTATTCATATGACAGGGTGGGGGGAGTGGGGGGAACATAAGCACAGGGAGTGGCCAGCAGAGGGAGAAGCAGGCTCTTGGCCAAGCAAGGAGACCAGTGTGGGGCTTGATCCTAGGACCCTGGGATCATGACCCAAGCCGAAGGCAGATGCTCAACCAACTAAGCCACCCAGGTGCCCTTTTAATCTTTCTTTCTTTCTTTCTTTCTTTCTTTCTTTTTTTTAAAGATTTTATTTATTTGACAGAGAGAAACACAGCCAGAGAGGGAACACAAGCAGCGGGAGTGAGAGAGGGAGAAGCAGGCTTCCCGCCGAGCTGGGAGCCTGATGTGGGGCTCGATCCTGGGTCTCCGGTATCATGACCTGGGCCCAAGGCAGTCGCTCAACCAACTGAGCCACCCAGGTGCCCCTCCCTCCTAGTTTTTCACAATGTCTGCCTGTAGGTGCCTTCCCACAAATACAACAGATAATTGTAATACCCTCCAAACTCTGCCACTTGTTTTAAGAACCTGATGTCATGTTCCAGGTAAAATGAAAAAAGTGCCAAATGTCCTTTTGGATATGCTGGTGAATGCATTTCTTGATATATAGTGTTGGTAAACATTAGCCAGGGGGCAGGGGATGGTCATGTACAAAGGGCTATTTCACATTCTAGTGAGAAAATTTATATTTTTTGTTTTTCTTATGTACCCAAAAGAAGACTGGTTCTTTTCTGCATGGCTGTGAATGCTTGAGTTTCTCTCTCTTCACGGGCCACTGGCTTTCCAGCTCTGGTTTTATCATTGCCCAGAGGAACTTGGAACTATTAGCTTAGTGTGTAAGGCTGCCTCTCTCTTTTTTTTCAGTGTTTAGAAAACCCATTGTGTTACCACCCGTCTTATGTACCTGTTCCTATTTTCTCAGTATCACTGGTCCTTTGCTCCAGCTGTTTGGGGCTCTGAGTAGTGTCCTCCAGGTACAACGTGACAGCACCCTGCCCCCCTCCAGAGCTTTCTAGTTGAACACTGCAGGGGGCACCCATGCCGACTTCTTCAGAACCCACAAGTACTGAACTTTCAACAAATGGGCATGGGAACCAGTGGATAAATTCTTTACTCTTTTCTTCAGACATGGGATGATGCTGAAATGTTACTTACACAGCTTCTCAGAGATGTAGTCTTATAAATCAAGCAGTCAGTCCCACTTGGTGGTGGCCAGTTGAATGATGCCTATTGGCAGCTCAGTTGGTCTGTGCTCCCCTCGGCTCATTCCTCACTCCTGCTCCCTCGAACCCTACCCTGAAACTAAATGCTAGTTTACAAGTCCTCTGGCTCAGGCTCTGCTTTCTGGGGAACCAGGCTAAGTCTCTGGTCGAGAAAGAAATAGCTTACATGCCAAAGGAATTCAGGACCTTAGAGAACACATGCAGGAGGGATCTTGGGAATGTTCTGTGTGTGTGTGTGTGTGTGAGGGGGGATGTGCAGAATCTAAACCCGAGAGAGGCAGCCCTTTCAGCTGGATGACACAGCAGCCCGATGGAATTAAGGATCCCACTGTTTGTGGTGAGGAAGGTGGTGATCACCCAGACAGGTAGCCATATTGCAGTTTCTCGGGCTTTCTCTCACTTCTGCGCAGGTGGAAGGGGAAGCCCTGGGCTGTGGGGTGCCATGTTGATTGAGTAATATGGGGCATGACAGTAATGAGGATGGTTGGGAGAGTGCTATGGCTTTTGTTAACTGCATTGTAAGCCTTAAATTTTTTTAAAAAGGGTCATAACAGGCTAGAGTAATGTCTAACTCATTATAACTGCTTTGTAATGAGAAGGCTCTGAAGGAGACCGTCATCTCGTCTAGCTTCAGGGGAGGCCTGTGGAATTGAAAGGATCTGGGGGCAGGGGAGGCAGAGCTACCAGCAAGGCTGAATGAAGAGCCTTGACAGGTCTCTTGAGTCAGAGTTAAGGCCCTGACAGGGAACAAATAGGCCCCTGAAGCTTGGGCTGGGGCCAAATGGGGGATTCACCCAAGAACAGAAAATCCTCAGGTTCCCGCAGAGCCTCCCTGGTTAACCATGGGAGCCCCCAGCAGGCTGTATGGGTGGGTGGGTGGGGGTTGGGGCACATCCTTGAAAGCTGATGCTCATTCTCAGGATCTGTCCCTTCCACTGCTTGTTACTTTCAAAGTCAGGTCCCAGCACAGCCTACAGGGGAGAAGAAGTGGCTCAGATGCTGTATGTCATGGGCATGGAGGAAACCAGGTAGGAGGAGATCCTGTAAGTGTGTGACAGGGGAGGCTGCCCCGGGGAGAATGTATTTACCCCGTGACTCTGGCAGTAACTTCTGGAGTCTGCACATAACGCTGTGGGAACTGCCTTTGCTTCACTTCTCCTAGTGCCTCCTCCTCACCCCATTACTGATGCCTGCAGGGCCCATTTTGCTGCCTGATGCTCTTGTATCTTAGGAGTTTGCCCAGAATGCAAAGTAACTTTTGCTCTGCCTTCCGCACCCTCCCCTTCCCTGCAAGTCCCTGGGAGGGAAGAGTGGTATGCTGTGTTCTGCATTTTCTAACACATCCTCCTCTTAGCCTTGGTGAAGATGCCTCCCTTCTCTGTGAACAGCCTTGGCCAGCAGCCTTGGAAGGCTTTGAGGGCATAACTCACAGCAAGCAGAATGTGGTCCTGTCACAGAGGCCAGGGTTTCCAGCTGGGTTTGTGGCATTTCAGAAGGTAGCAAGAATTCTATTCCAAATCTGATCTCAGACTTGGAACCGTGTTCTAGAAATCCCTCTGACCACACCACAGGGATGCTGGGAGAAAAAATGAAGACTGTCACAGCAAAGCAGTATGCCCTCTCCTTGCCCTGGCCTGGTGCCTTGAAGGAAAGGTATACTATCCACAGCTACCCCACGTCCCTGCTAATGTTGGTATGAATAATTATTTCTTCCCGTCCAGCAATGTTCCTTCCAGCTCATTTACCTGGCAGTAAAGATTCCGATTCAACATTGTCTTCTTCTTCCTCTTTTTTTGTAAACCAGCCTCTAGGATTTTTCTGTTACTTTTCCTTGATCGTATTAGTTTCATGCTTCAGCTGTTCATGCTTCCATAACTGCATCTGCATTTTTGTCTCTAGTCCCAGGCTGATGTTAAACAATATCAGTGTTAGAGCATTAAAAGGAAAAAAAAAAAAAAAGCTCCAAGTACACTGAGTGGCAGAAAAAGAATGAGACAACATCTGGGCCATCAACAGCCCCTACTGCTCAAACCTCCTGGTTCGCAAATGAATTTATAGTGAGTTTATTCACATATTTTCATTTGCATGTGTCCCTAGCCTCCTTCCTACTTTTGAGGCAATGATAAGCAATGTTATTCTCAGCTTCTTTTTCTTCCTGAGGAGCTTCCATTAGCAGCCATGGATTTTTTAGGGCTTGTTGAAAAGGTGTGAACTTTGTTACTTTGAAACCTATTTGACGAACACAAAGGAAGGATGTTGGGCTTAACCTCTTTTAGCAACTATTCAGTTGTTATTATCAAAGGTTTGATCCTGAGGTTGGCTCTTGTAGTCAGAAAATTTCACCAGAGAGGAAATACTCCTGGGTCTGCAGTGGTACAAATGCACACATCAGCTTGTGAGAACTATGACCACATAATTTTTTGTTCATCTCTCTTTGATGGCAATCCCTGGGAAAAAGAGAATTACATTAGAGAAGAAGCATTCCTCGTGCATGAACAAGCCGCTGTGAAACAATGATCAAATCTTCCTTCTGTAATGTTAGTTATGTTATGCTGTCTACATTATTTCTCCTCTCTGGGCTGCTGTCAGTTGCAAAACTTCGTTAGGTTGGTGTAAGGTTAGAGTTTGTTAAACATCTCAGGTAGAGCACATGCTAGATACAAAGTAAACCATGGTTTCTATTAGGCAAGTAGGCGATTTGTGTATATGTGGATGCTTCCCCATTTTGTGTCTGTTGTTTGCTGTCTTGTATTGGGTTTGCTCAAATTGATCTTTATTATTATTTTTTTAAAAGATTTTTGTTTATTTTAAGAGAGAAGGGGAGGTGAGGGGGAAGGAGGGAGAGAATCTCAAGCCGACTCCCAGGTGAGCACGGAGCCTGACGCGGGGCTCTATCTCATTACCCTGAGATCATAACCCGAGCTGAAACCAAGAGCCAGACACCCAGCTGACTGAGCCACCCAGCACCCCATCAAAATGGACTTTAAAAGATCAGTGAGAATCTTTTGGAGGGAAAGAATAAGTAACAGTACCATTTATTACTAATAATTTTTCTGATGTGCCAAGAAGATCCTCTTCAAACAACATCATCCATTGAATGGGCAAATCTTTAGATTAGGAGATACAGCAACAAAACACAGTCCGCTTATTTGCCTGTCTCAGCTGTTTTACAATACACAGAAGGACACTTGATGACCAATGTTTATCTAGTGCTCAAATGACCTTGGGAGGCAGGCACCGGTTACTACCAATGTGTTCCGGGGAAGAACCCTGACCCTGAGAGAAGATGGATCACCCACTCACTGGAAGGGGTTGAGGAGCTGGGCCTCTGCTCTGTTTGACTCCGAGTTCTTACCCACTGTGTCCTGCTGTGCTTCCATCCAAGGCAAGCAGGAGTACGGCCTTGGTTGCAGCCCTACCAGCGTACCCTACCAGCCATACTGGAGCCTGGGGCCAAAGGACAAATGTGTGCCTCCAGATATACTAATCAAAATATCCTCCCATATTTTGAGACAAGTGGGAAAAGTTAATGCAGCTCTACAATTTTAAAAAAAGTGACTATCTATAAAACCCCGTGTTGCTCAATATATTCTCACACTATTGTCTAGTCCCATAGACTCACTGGACTGGGGACCCAAAGGCCCCACTGCCTAGGTAGCATGGTCTGATGGTGTACTAGTGTTCCCACTGTAAAATGATGCAGAGTAGTAAGCAAACAACAACAACCTTTCTTTATTTAGATTTTGATATTTTGTTCATCATACCTTTTTTTGGTTTTCATTTTATATTTTTTAAAAAAAATGCTGCAGGGACATCTGAGTAGCTCAGTTGGTTAAGCATTAGCCTTCGGCTCAGGTCATGATCCTAGGGTCCTAGGATCAAGTCCCTCATTGGGCAAC
This sequence comes from Spilogale gracilis, assembly GCA_004023965.1. NCBI lineage: Eukaryota > Metazoa > Chordata > Mammalia > Carnivora > Mephitidae > Spilogale > Spilogale gracilis. The sequence continues at coordinate 58,695 of PITA01002687.1, read as the reverse complement.
TTGCTCAGAGGGGAGCCTGCTTCTCCCTCTGCCTGCTGCTCCCCTGCTTGTATTCTCTCTCTCTCTCACAAATAAATAAATAAAGTCTTTAAAAAAAATAAAATAAAATGCCGCACTAAAAATTTCAGTATCTTGATTCAGAGTTTTCTGATGCCCCTTCAAATGTTTGTGTTTGAGATAAGCGCCATATGCACATCATCCTAATGTTGGTCTGGCTTATTTGGCATCACATTTCAAGGAGAGAATTGTTTTCTAAAAAATTCCCTGACTGAGGTTAAGGTAAGGGCTGAGACTCCCAGGACAGAAGCAACAATGGGGCAAAGGAGAGGAATTTTTTTTTCCTCAAAGGAAGAGGGGAAGGGAGAGAAGGAAGGAAGGATGGGGACACAGAAGCAGCATGAAAAGCTGATGAGCAGCTGGTCTGGGTAGGGGCCAGGGCCAGGCACGACCCCTTACAATCAGCTGTAGCTATAAGAACGGGGGTCGTGCCTGGCCCACTTTCTCTCCAGCTTCCATTCCACGTGCATCCCTTCTTCAGGTCCCAGAGCTGGGCACATTCACAACCCCTCCTGGTTCCATTTGAGAAGATGAGCTTCCTTGTGGTATAAACCATCTTTGCCTCACTGAAATCTTCAGTAAATCATGCTAACCCCACACACGTTTTGAGTTGTAGAAATCCAAAAAGGGTCTGAATTCACATCTCATGGGTGTGATGGGAAACAGATTTCAGCAGGAGCCTGGCGGCAGAATGCCTTGGAAAACCTACCCAGCTGGAAATTTGCAGAAATCAAGAGAAAGTCTTTGTATTTCCATAGCAATAGGGTTGGGGGAGGGCTCCGGCCAGGTTTATAGAAATCTTGAGGAGTAGGGAAGGCCCAAAGACCCCTATTTTTCCCTGAAAAAAATTCTGGAAGAAACTCAGTGGATGAGATGCTAGAAAGGGCTATGGCTTGAATCTAGCTGATACTTAAAGGATTTTAGGTTGGTAAATGTTTTTCTGTTTCTCTTATCTTTAGGTCCAGGAACACTGTCTCACTCAATGCCTCATATGTACGAGGAGGATCTCTTCCTGCTCCTCTTCCCTTTGACCTGACCTCCTCCCAGCTCAGATGTGTCCACCAGGGGATAGCAGTGAGCATTGCAGGCAGCCTTGGCATTCATGTGTGACCCCAGGGTATCAGTGCTTCTTTGCTTTCTCCCCAAGTGTGCTCTTCCTTCCATAACTGGTGAAGGGAGGCTGTGAAGGAGCACAGCGTTCCCCAGTAGTGGGGGATCTTCCCCACCCTGCCCCTTCCCTTTAGTGACCCCACCTTCCAGCCTGTCTCTGGGGGAGTTCTGCCAGAGGGTGAATGTGGATGAATCCTCCAGCTTCCTGGAGTCTTTCTGCTGTTCTGGTCTCTGCTCCATAAACCTCATAGGCCTATTAGGCAAGTTTATGGAATTTCTATGGAAGGGACAAGGGAATCTCAGGAGAGTGGTTCTCTGTGTGTTTTATCTTTTTTTTTTTTCTTTTAAAGATTTTATTTATTTATTTGACACAGAGAGAGAGAGAGAGAGAGAGAGAGATCACAAGTAGGCAGAGAGGCAGGCAGAGAGAGAGGAGGAAGCAGGCTCCCTGCTGAGCAGAGAGCCCTAGTGGGCCTTGATCTCAGGACCCCAAGATCATAACCTGAGCCGAAGGCAGAGGCTTTAACCCACTGAGCCACCCAGGTGCCCTCTGTGTGTTTTATCTTACTTGAAACTTCAGAAAGTGGGGAGGCCTTTTCAGGCTTAGAGCTTTGCAAGGAGGATTTCTCCTGATCTACCCCCACTTTCTCTCCAGCTTCCATTCCATGTGCACCCCTTCTTCAGGTCCCTGAGCTGGGCACACTCAGAAACCAAACTCTGATGGGTTCAGGCAGTAATTTGGCCTTTTGTGGGTGGTTTCCTGCTATTGCAACAGTGACTAGTGCCTCAGGATTCACCAAATGCTCCCAGCAGGCAGCGGGGCAGGTTGTGATGCTGTACATGAGGGCCAGTGTGGATGCTCCAAGTGCTGATATGTTTCTCTACCATGAAGTTTCTGTGGCTGATTTTCTTGCTTAGCTCTTTAAAAACTAAGTCACCTTGCCAAGTAAGCATTTTTTTTTTTTTTTTAAAGAAACAACATAGTTCAGTCTCAAAAGAGAAGAATATTTCCTCCACGCAGTATGATTTTGGCCTGAACTAAGTCCCATCGTCACTGAGCTGGGAAACGCTGTATTCTTTCCTACCTCAACTGAGCCTGGCCTGTTTTGTTTTGTTCTGGTTTTTTATTTTTGTTTTTTTAGTTTCAAATATTTGTTTAAATTCTGGTTAGTTAACATACAATATAGTATTGAGCCTGGCTTACTTTACAGGGAAACCACATCTGCTCTAAACATTACCATTACTACCCAAGGCATGGCACCAACTCTAATCATAGACCATTCATTCCTCCTGTTCTTACGTCAGTTTCTAAAACCACATATGATTTGGGAGTGGAGAGTATTTTATCATTCGTATACTTATCCAAAGCAGGCCTGGAACCCCTTCTGGTCAACTCCACTGTACTATAACTACTTTCTAAGACAATATATTATATTGATGGTCTGCTGGAGATCAGAGAGTCTTCTTTCTTTAAATTGGAGGGAGCCCCCCCTTTCCTGGCTGCCCTTCCCCTCTACACACTTATGCACATTCTTTCCTGAAGGAGGAATGATTCCTCTGGTTGGTAGGTTTTGATGAAAGAACTGAGCATCAGTGGTTCAGACCCTTCCTCCTCCTCTCACTTATATACCCATACCTATGGAGGGTTTGCATTCTCATTGACAGACCCCCCTCAAGGCATGGATGTCCCCCAGGAAGCCAGGACTCCCCATGCCTGGGAGGATGTGTGTTCCTTTTTCACAGCTGGTATTAGTAAGCCCATTGTGCCGCATGCCTGAGATATATCCTGCTACATAGGCTTTATTGGTAATAAAGCTAATATTTCAGGATTCATCTGCCTGACACCTATGTCTGTGTCTTAATTGGTTCTGAAATTGGGCTTGGAAACGGGAAATGGTATTTATGAATTCTTCAGACCCCAAAAGTATCCTTCAAACAGGCCATCAAGTTCCATTGATTCCCTGGTCTAGATAGCTACTAAATTCATTTCCTCCTTTTGGCCTTTCTGTCACTGCATTCGTGTGGACTCTCAGCAGTCCTGTGATAGCCTTCTAACTGTTCTCATCGCTCATCGTCAGCCCTTCCATCCTCCCCTGTCTCTGCAGCCCAGAGTGCAGATCTGATCCTGACTCCCTCCTGCACACAGTCTGCAGATGACCCCCTGTGACTCCGGACGTGTACTTCCTTAGCACAGAATACAAAACCTTCGAGGTCTGGCTGTCCCTCTGCCTTCTTAGTCACTTGTCTGCTCAAGCCGCCTCTGTTGCGACCAGTTAGAGTTAGTTGTTATATTCTTGGGCATAGCAGTTTCTTTTTTCCTCCATGGCTTTGCAGATACTCTTTCCTCACTTTGGAGTGCTCTTTGCCCCTCTAGACTTGGCTGCCATGAATTCTCAAGCCATTAGCATAAGGTTTGTCTTCTCGAGAATGCCTTCCCATGGTCGCTGTCTCCACTCTCCTTGTGGGCTTTATGGCACTTGCCCTGTGGAGAGGCCACTGTTAGTCCCTGCCTGTCATCCCTACTAGATGGCTAGGCTCCGTAGTTCTGAGCCCTGAGCTCCACTTGTTCTCCTCAGGAAGAGTCGTGTGTTCATGCCTTCCTGGATCAGGCTGATGAACAGACAGATCACAGAAGAAGAAACCTGAGCAATTGAATGAACATAGGAAAAACAGCTCAACTGCACTAGTGACGACAAATTCAAACTGAAACCACAATCAGATGCCATTTCACTCCTTTAGATTGATAAAAATTAAACACTATGAAACCCAGGTGCTGGCAAAGATGTAGACCCAGACCCCGTCATGCCCTGCTGGTGGCAGTGGCAATCAGACCAGCCACTCCGCAGCGATTCCACTCCAGCTGCTGAATTTGAAGATGCGTGTGGCTGTGACCTAGCAGTTCTACTTCCCGTTACATACTGTGGACAAATTCTTGTAAAGCATAAAAGTGAAAGTATGTTCACCACAACATTATTTGTAATAATAAAAAGCCAAAGGTGAATTAAATGCCTGTCAACAGAAGACCATGATGTACTCACGAAGTGGAATATTATACAGCAGAGAACATAAACCAGAGCTGAGTTCATCTGTATGGTGCATTTCACACACCACAATGAGTTATAAAAGGATACTTACAGTATGCTATTTATTAAAGCTTAAGGAAGCATGCAAAGCGATGTCATATATTGCTGAAGTGCACTGATGTGTATAGTAAAATTGTAAGGGAATATTTGTGAATGATAAACACCAAATTCAGGTTTATGGTCACCTCTGGGAGGGAGGGAGTAGAATGAACATGGGAGCTTTAACTATATTTATAATGTTTTATTAAGCTACATAATGGGGCATAGGTATTCACTCTATTATCCTTGATTATTCTATTATCTTGTATACCTTATTTTTTCAAATGAGCAAATCTTTCATTGCTAAAATAAATATGTATTTTTTAAAAAGATTTTATTTATTTGACAGACAAAGAGATGACAAGTAGGCAGAGAGGCAGGCAGAGAGAGAGGAGGAAGCAGGCTCCCTGCTAAGCAGAGAGCCTGACATGGGCCTCGATCCCAGGACCCTGAGATCATGACCTGAGCCGAAGGCAGAGGCTTTAACCCACTGAGCCACCCAGGCGCCCATAAAATAAATATGTATTTTTTAAAAGGCCTAGGCTTGAAGTTGAACCTAAATTGAAATCTTTGTCTCTGTTTCTTTACTAGCACGAGCAAGCATCTTAAACCTTCTGAACCTCAGCTTCCCTAGCTATAAAATGAAGATAGTAATTCCTTTTTACACAGGATTATATTAGTAATGAAATAATAGAGGTCAAGTAGATAGTTCAGTATCTGGCACATGTATTGAACATTCAATTAATATTATCTGTTATAACTCTAGAAGGTTCTTGATACACCCTTGTTAAATTCAAATGAAACCATGTCAGTTGTCACGGTGCATGTGGGAAATGGGTGAAGTGATCAAAAGGCATAAACTTCTAGGTATAAAGTAAGTTCTGTGGCTCTCATGTGCAGCATGGTGACTATACGTAAGGACAGTTTCATGTATTTGAAGGTTGTAAAGAAAGTCGATCTTTAAAGTTCTTATCACAAGAAAAAATAACTAGGTGAGGTGATGGATGTTAACTTATTGAGGTAATCATTTTGTGATATATGCATATGTCATATGCTGTACACCTTAAATAGTGTTATGAGTCAATTCTAGCTCAACAAAACCAGAAAAAGAAATAATGTCAGTTGTTAATAGCAAATATATCATCAGTTTCCTTCCCGTCTACCAAACTCCCTCACACCTCAGCCTAAAATGTGAAGGATGTGTTCAGTTTTTCATGTTCAGAGTTTACACCTTTTCCTTAAATCATGGCTACACAGGTCAATATTTGTTTTGAAGGTTGGGTTAATTTCCCTGACTTTTTGGATAATTTAGATAATGCTTCAGGCAAAGCCTATGTAGACGCGTAGTTTGTTCAACAGGAGAATGTCGACGCGTTACATGCTCTCTGTCTCTCTGTCTCAGTCTCTCTCTCTGTCTCTCTGTCTCTCTGTCTCTCTCTCTCTCTCTCTCTCTCACACACACACACACACATACACTCTGCAGTCCATCCTGCACTTTGCTTTTTTTATTCTTTCTTTAGGGATTTTTAGTGGCTTTTGGGTTCCTGCCAGCTAACAGCAAGCTGTGTCCCACAGACTGAATCCCCTGAGCCCCCATCATCTTGATTGCCTGCACCCCCTACTCTTCCAGCCTGCCCTCTCTCTAGCGAAGCAAAGCGATGTGTCGTCCCACTTCTGCCTTCCAGCCAGGTGTTGGAACAGTCTTGGAATGTGCAGGCCTGCTTAGCGATTGGACCTCTCATGGGGCAGAGGAAGGAACCAAGCAACCAAGGAGAGGTCTCCGGAACAGACTGCAGAAGAGAATAATGTAAAGAAACAAGGCAGACATCAGAAAGCTGAGATGGATTGAGGCAACAGGTTGGATTTTTGTAATACGGTTTGTGATAATTCCCTCCTACTACAAAATTGAAAAATAGCTGTAAAAACAATTATGAACATCATGACTTATTTTTCTAATTAATTAAAACCACATGGAGGATCTAAAAGTCTAGTAGACAAATCTTTCAGTGTTTGCAAACCTTGCCCAAACATTCTGGAGCAAGAATTCCAGGATTTGAATTCTGACTCTACTTTTACCCAGACAGGGTAAGTAACTTGTGACCTTTGGTAAGTCATTTTACCTCTGTGCCTCTTTATTTTTAAATTAATTTTTAAAGAGATTCATTTATTTGTTCGAGAGAGAGAGAGAGAGGGTGCACATGCATGTGGGGGAGGAGCAGAAGGAGAGAATCTTTAAAGCAGACTCCCTGCTGAGTGCAGACCCTCACAAGGGTTAGGGTTAGGAGGTCACGAACTGAGCTGAAACCAAGAGCCAGAAGCTTAACCCACTGAGCCACCCAGGCGCCCCTATCTCACTGCCTTTTTGACAAGGGGGGAATTACATACAGCATCTACTTCATAGATTTGTTTTGAAGATTGAGTACATACGTATAAATCAAAGAGTGCCTAATAATAGAAAGTGTGCAATGATTATCAGTTATTCTCTACCTAACTGTATTGGTCCAGAAAAGTTTTTTTTTTTATTTTTTTAATTTTATTTATTTATTTGACAGACAGAAACACAGCCAGAGAGGGAACACAAGCAGAGGGACTGAGAGGGGGAGAAGCAGGCTTCCCGCTGAGCAGAAAGCCCGATGTGGGGCTTGATCCCGGGTCTCCAGGATCATGACCTGAGCTGAAGGCAGTCGCTTAACCAACTGAGCCACCCAGGCGCCCCAGAAAAGTTTTTTTTGTGTCTTGATGTAGGTTGGTAATTTTAAAAACACAGGCTATGAAGTCTAGGGTGGCACTCATGTTGCCTTATATGAGTGCCTCAATCAATACTGTCTACCTTAAACTTATACAATGTTACATGTCAACCTTATCTTAATAAAGCTGGGAAAAAGTAAAAATAGAATGATTTGACTATGTTTTAACAGGATCTCTGTTAACAAGATGGAAGGAGAGCAGACAAAAAAGCAGGAAGACCAGCTAGGGGGCTTTTGTAGGACTCAAGGGGAAGGACTGTGCTGGCTTGCACAGGGTGAGAACAGCTGAGGTATTGAAGAGTTTTCACAACAACATCTACTGAATAATCTTTTTCTTTTCTTTTGTGCTTGGTGGTACTCGTCTTTATCGCAAATCAGGTGCAGTTGTGTGCATCTCTATCCTGTGTCTGTTCTATTCAGTTTATTATACATATTTCTTCCTCTGAGTGAAATTATTGTGAATAACAAAGTTTTGTGATATGTGTTAATATCTAGCAGAGTGAGTCCCCCCTCTTTGCTGCTTTTCGAAGTTAGCTTGGTTATCTCTGTTCTTTTATTCTCCATATACATTTTAGGATGAATTTGTCATGCTCCACAAATTAGAAATTTTCTTTGAGGTTATACTAAGTCTGAAAGTTATTTTGGAGAAACTGGCATCTTTACTAGGTGGTTACTATATCCATGAACATGGTTGAGCTCCCCAATTAACTCATATCTATTTTTTATCTTCTATAATGAGTATCTTAAAATATTTTACATAAAAGTCTTATATTTTCTCTCTTAGATTGATAATTCCTAAACACTTTCTTGGGAAGAGTGTATTCTATTTGACTATGGCTAGAATAAAGGAATATTGATTTTATAAATTGAATTTGTTTCTAAAAACCTTGTTGAAGTTTCTCATTAGATCTCATAATATATCTCTTTTTCATTGACTTTCAATATTTTCTGCTGTTGCTTATAGTTTGGAATCGAAGTTCATAGTTCTTGGCCTGAAAGTTGAATTACTGATTTTAATAAAAATGAAGAATTCAAGACTTTTCCTTCTCATAAGGGTAACTAAACATACAATTCCAAAACCTTAGCAAAACTTTAGGTAGGAGTAATATTTGTCCAATTACAAACCACATTCTCAAAAACAGTATCTTTCTTACTGATAATGGCAGCAACAACAAAAATACTAATATTTCAGCTCATGTATAATCTTATTATAGTAATTCAGAAGCAGATATAGGGGCGCCTGGGTGGCTCAGTTGGTTAAGCGACTGCTTTTGGCTCAGGTCATGATCCCGGAGACCCGGGATCGAGTCCCACATCTGGCTCCCTGCTCGGCGGGAAGCCTGCTTCTCCCTCTCACTCCCCCTACTTGTGTTCCCTCTCTGGCTGTGTTTCTCTCTGTCAAATAAATAAAATCAAAAAAAAAAAAAAAAAAAA
>PITA01002687.1:0-40081 GCA_004023965.1 Spilogale gracilis | reverse complement strand
TGAAGGTGCATAGTTCAGGAGTTCCCAGAGCCCATGGGGCTGGGAAGTAAATGAGTGAAGGTAATAGCCAAGGAAGAATAGAAATGATGGAGACAGTTTGGTTGGAGATCAGAGCCCATATAACCTTTTTAAAAAATCTGTCTATGCTTATTTGAAACCTATGCACCTATAAAATGGTGTCTACAGCAGGATTTGGCGTGGATAGTGGGTTGGGAACTCAGGTGAACCTAAGAAGGGTATTGACCAGCCTTTTCTGGGTGCTGTTCTTTTTGGAAGGGGTAAGCCCCAGTCTGAATTGCAGTTATTTTTTCCCTACCCATTTCTAAAAGATTTAGAACCTCATTAGAACCTCTTGTCCTGGAAAATCGGCGGAATTTTAATTGCCAAAATGTCCCTGAGTCAGCGTGGAATGACGGTGTGCTCCCGGTCACACCTCGGGATTGTTTGGCAATTCACAATCGAGTTTCCCTGCTGTGGCTAATGTAGTTGGCTTTGGTTATAGTGCAATACATTCAAATAAACATTTATGAGGGTAAGTAATCATATTTTATGCAAACAAATTATTCTTCCATGAAAGTCACTTTTTAAAAATGCATGCGGTTACTTTTCTCAGTCAGCATATCAAGCTAATAAAAGTTATTGTATCATCAAAATTCCCTTCATGACTGTGTATTGTTCCATTTATGTTAGATTTAGAGGGTTGGTCTTTAGTTTGTTTCTCCCCTCCCCCCATTAACATTTTATGCTTTCACCACTCATGTCAGAAATCATGATTAGTTCATGTGTCACATAATTATGGCAAAACCCTAGAGAAAGCTACTTCTGGGAGAGGAAATGCCCACTAAAAAAATGTCTGTAGGTTTCGGGGCGCCTGGGTGGCTCAGTTGGTTAAATGACTGCCTTCGGCTCAGGTCATGATCCCCGAGACCCGGGATCGAGTCCCACATCGGGCTCTCTGCTCGGCGGGAAGCCTGCTTCTCCCTCTCTCACTCCCCCTGCTTGTGTTCCCTCTCTGGCTCTGTTTCTCTCTGTCAAATAAATAAAATCTTTAAAAAAAAAAAGTGTATGTAGTTTTCAAATCCAAGGAAACACATGAATTACTAGCTGATTAAAACTGGAGTTCAATATTAAAACAGAAATATTTTGTGACACCAAGCATCCTCTTGGCTGAATAATATAATACTTTTCTGGCCCATTTTAGGTACCTCTTTTTGCTCCCTTCTCAGGGAATGCCGGTGCTGAGGAGTTGGTGCAGGGTGGGATGTAGGAGAGCCATCCTTCGTCCTCCTCTCCCCACTGAAGGGAGAATGTACCGAGACTGGGGCATGTCACCGCCATGCCTGTGTTGGAGCATGGGCCCTCGGATGCAGGAAAGCGCGTCTCTGAAAGAGCATGAGTGACGTTGTCAGGTCCAACGGAGTCTGGAATGGAGATGAGGAAGAGGAAGTTATGGGAAGGAAGGGCTGGGGTAAGTGAGGTAAGTTGCTGTAGATAATAACCATTCTGAAGTGTTTTGCTGGGGGAGACGCCAGGCAGGTAATCAGCATTTGTGAAGTATCCCTACATGGGTGGCCCGTTCCACGCTATATGCATCGGCCTCCAAGGAGTCGCAGTCTGCTTTGGACATCCAAAGCCTCTGAAGCCACAGGCTGAACTGGGCCCCCCAGACATGTTCCTGCTGCAGATGCACCTCTCTGAAAAAGAAAGCATCCGATGCCGCGTGAGTTTAGCTTCCATTATGCCTGAGTTGGTAGAGAGTCTGGTTACTTCTTGGTGACAGATCCTAATTCTCTAGAGGAATTTTCCGACAGGTTCTAAAGATGATGGTGTTGGATCAGACAAACCTCGTACCCAGAGGCGCACCTGCATGTCATCCCCCTAAAGACCGAGACGGAGGAAATAGGTAGGAACACAAGACAGAGACTCGATCCAGGCAATACAGTTCTCTGTCCTATTTGGCCACTTCCTAGCTGTGTGACCGTGGGTAGATAACTTGATCTTTCTGCACTTTTGTTTCCCCATCTACAAAATAGAGTTAATGGCATACACTTCTTGGGGTTATTGTGGGTATTAAATAAGAGAATGAATATAAGACATCTATCATAGTACTTGGAATAAAGTAGGTACTCAAAGAATAGTAGCTTATTACTTTTATTATGGTGATTTACCAGGATTGTAACTCTAGCATAGAAGAGTTAAACTGATTTGCACATATTACTTAGATATGCAGTTCGCTCTGGTTATTTAAATCCATTTTTATTCTATATTCAGTTTGAAGTACAGTTCATGTCATGAATATTACTTTCAGTCTTTATACTAGACACACTCAGAACATTATTGCCAGCAATGTATAATAATTATAATACTTTTGACTTTGTGTTTTAAAAAAAAACCACACTTATACAATATCTAAGTGTAATATTTCCTGTTCTACTGAAGGGAAAATATTTTTCATTTAGTGCAGCTCTACCTCTGAAAATAAACACGTGGTATAAACATACGAGCAAGGCTGTCTTGAACTTAAAAATCAGTGAAAATAAATTTGGCTTCAGGGAAAGATAATGAATGCACACCTCAAAAACCCGTGCTTGGGAAGATGTATGTCTAGGGAGTAAAGGTGCTGAAGGGTAGCTAGCCAAAATGGGATGCTGTTTCAAGTCCAAATGAATTGCAATTCAAATGGAGCTGCATTCATTTCCCCCAGGAGCACTTTGCCTATGCAGTTTCCACTCGTCTCCCCAGCCAGGCCTGTTCCCCGAGCCACGCTTCCTTCTGTATTTGGCATCAACCACCGTTCTTCCTCTGTGTAGACACTGACTCCCTAGGGTGCCCGATTTGTGATAGTGGTCTCATTATTCATTTGTCGAACTGCATTCTTCCACCTTGCATTTCTATGTATCTTTTGAGCCACTGGCGTCTGGCTTCTGTCCCCAGAGGCCACTGCAGTCACATTTTGAGTTGCCTCTCATCTGGTCCTTGGCTTGCTTCCTCCACCTTTGGCTGAGCTTCAAGTCCCTCCACCTGGACGGAGCTCCTTCCCTGAACTGGTCGCCATGGGAACTGATGCTCTATTTTGAGCCTCACTATGGGTCAAATGAGTTCATGCTGCACATGAAACCCAGAGTGAGGAAGAGTCCATTGACTTTTTTTCTCTCTCTGGCTCAGAAACCCATGCCACGGGCCAGATAATGCCTCAGGTGGGCATATCGTGTGTGTCAACGTAAGATGGATCTTTCTACCTGTGATGGGGAGGAACGCTTTGTCATTTTTAGATGTTGGTCACTTTAGGAGAGTGTGTGCAAACTACAGTGAGATCCCTTAGTGGGTCACGAAATCAATGTAACAGGTTGCAGCCAGGTACAAGCTTTTTATAAAAAGATGAAGTGGAATAAAAAAAAGGAAATATCAGAGCATTTTAGTGAGATCACAATATCTTTGTATTCCTATCTACCCCTTATCTATTATGTTTGTATGTGTGTATACAATGTGTATACAATGCCCTCATTATAGGGCATTCAAGACAGAAAATTCAAGACATGTGTAATAGAGTTACCACAACTATCACCCTCCCATTCCTTTTCTGTGGTTGAGCCCAGGGTCTGGAGTCCCTGCAAATAGATGAGAGAGGAATATGGGAGAGGTTGCTGGAGTGGGAGGTTTTGGGGAATATAGAGGACACAAGGACAGATGGATGGAAGGACAGAAAAAATGTAATCAAAGCTGGTGCCGTGGAGGTAAGGGAGCAAGAAGAACCCAGGTAGAAATTCCTTAGGAGGTGGTGGGCTGGAGGAGGGAGGCTGTGGGAAGAGGCGTGAAGGGGGAACCTGGGAAACTTTTGCACACATATGTTATTAGTCAGTTTTAAGGTACATATTCTATGCTGTGCTCTGTTACTTATAAATCCTCTCACAGATACTTACTCTGCTCACCATTTTGTGCTTATGGTATTCTTTTCTTTTCTTTTAAAGATTTTATTTATTTATTTGACAGAGAGGGAGACAGTGAAAAAGGAAACACAAGTAGGGGGGAGAGGAAGAAGGAGGAGACTCCCCATTGAGCAGGGAGCTTGATGCAGGGCTTGATTTCAGGACCCTGGATCATGACCTGAACTGAAGACAGAGGCTTAACGACTGAGCTACCCAGGTACCCCACGTTTATGGTAGTCTTAAGAAAGAGGGTAAAGAGGGTAAAAGATGGTGGTCCCAGAACTCTATGATGGGGCTAAGAGTGCTGGGTAGAGTCCAGAGAGCAACTGTGAAGCAAGATGGAGCCATGTGTGGATGCCAGGTAAACCTCCTCCTTTAAATACATGGGAGGAGGGTGACCTTTGAAAAGGCAGGAAGAGTAAGTACTATTATTTTGGGGGGTCGGTGTCTTCTAAGCTAAAGACCACCAGGAAAACACACGTGGTTGGACAAGTTGAGGCTATCAGGAGCTGGACCGTGTGGCATCGCAGTGAGAGGGTGTTAGGAGGCACAGGATTCAGGCTTGTGTCAGAGATTGTGGGGGAGGGCTTGACAGAGCACATGTTTGCTCTGATGGACGCTGTCAGGAGATGGGGTGATTCTGGGATGGGTAGCTAGCCATCTTAACTGCAGAGAGGGCAGGCTAGAGTGAGGCCAAAGGTGCAATCGGCAAAGAAGAAACAGCTACCCACATTACCCTGCCGGGGTGGGGCATGTTTTGGAGTTTTGTGGGTTGGGCAGTGTTCACAGACACAGAACGGTCTTGTTTCTGTCTTGATCATGATGACTGCAGAGGGGCCTTGTCTAACATTGATGTTCTGTAAAATTGTTTAGGTTTGGCTGAACCCCCAGGCCTAGCTTGTGTGTGCCAGGCCAGCTCCTGGATGTCTTTCTCTCCAGTGCGGTCATTTGAGTCATTTTACTTGGATATTAAGACAGGCTGTGAAGACTGGGGACATCAAGGTGACAAGCACATATTTGTATGCTGACATATGTGATGTATTTCACATACACATAAAGGTTGATGTTGACTGTGTGTTGACATGTATGTTAAGTACTAAGCTGCCTCCTTGAAAGGAAGGGAGATTTATATCCTCCTCATTAACTGAAGGAAATTCCACAATCTCTCATGAATCCTATTCACCATCCTCAGACTTTCAAATTAACAAATTAGGAATTTGTTAATCCCCTGAATCGGAATTTTGTAGTATAATTTGAGTGACAAAGTCAGATGTCTTTAATGATGGATTGATTGCTTCCATAAATTATGGTGGAATATTGTAAGTATGGAGTTGCAGCATTCTTTGGTAAAAGCCAGAAGCCTCGTGCATGGTCTGAAAGAGGCAGCTTTGAGGCAGCTGGCCAGGCTGGGGAGTGTTGCTAGAAACATAACATGTCTGTGTGGTGAAATTCAGCTGAGCTCCATTTGAAAGACAGCTGTCTGGGCTGCAAAGGAGAACTTAGAGCTGTGATGAGCCATTGCATACCAGAGAGGGTGAATATAATCCTATCACTAGGAGATCATTCATACTGATGGTGAATTATATGATGCAACAATATGTTGACTTTAATTCCCCTGCCATATGGCTTAAAGCTTACTTTCCTGCCTTTGGGGGGGTGGTGGAATGGGATGGTTTTAGGCTTTTTGCATAAAGAAGATCATAAAAACATGATGTTATTTTATTAGAAGAATGGAAATCTCGGTAAAATATAGACCTAGGACAAAATAGGGAGATGGAAGGAGATAAAAGCAAATGCAGAACAACTTTTATTATTGTGTAGTCAGTGAGGGCTGAGGGTTGTTTTTCATAATTCCCGAGTGACTCCAGAATGCCCATCCTTAGTGCACAGTGGTCTCAGGTACTTGGACTACTGGTGGGCACAGAAACATATGTCTGAGTCAAGAATTTTGCTGAGGCAATGGCCGAATTGATTGGGGATCATTCTGGTAACAACTAAAGAGTTTTAAGTGCTTATAATGTGTCAGGAACTGGGCTAAAGGTTTTTTCATACATCATCTCAATTAATTCTCACAACAAATCCATAGATAATACTCATGCTCCCATTTTAAAGGATGGGTGGCTGAGACTTTGAAAAGTTTAATCAGATGTCCAAAGTCACACAGCTAATAAATACAAAGCTTAAATTGATGTAGATAGAAGAGAAAAATGAAAATACACAGCGTTTAGAATAACTAAAAATGCTTTAGAAAGAGGAGCATCTGTTGAGATTTCTTAGTCCAAGTAAAGTGGCAAGTGTTCACTGAGCTTCTACCCTGCAGGGGGCTGGGATGGGCTCTGGATCCCCACGTCACCTACGAGAGTGGGAGTATGGAGGAGCCTCAGAGAGGAGCAGAGGAGGCCTGGGAGGTGGCAGGACAAGAGTCTGTGTCAGGGGGCACCTGGGTGGCTCAGTTGGTTAAGCGATTGCCTTCGGCTCAGGTCATGATCCCGGAGACCCGAGATCGAGTCCCACATCGGGCTCCGTGCTCGGCAGGAAGCCTGCTTCTCCCTCTCTCACTCCCCCTGCTTGTATGTGTTCCCTCTCTCACTCCCCCTGCTTGTGTTCCCTCTCTGCCTGTGTTTCTCTCTGTCAAATAAATAAAATCTTAAAAAAAAAAAAAACAGAGTCTGTGTCAGGAAAGTGATGAGCTCCAGTGAAGCTCCCTGTCCATCACATTCCATCCTTTTTGCATGTATCTCCTGATTTAAAGTGCTGCCTACATCCCTGCAAAGAAGGTGATAGTCTCCCCGTTTTTTTCGAAGAGAACTTTGAGGATGAGAAGCATCAACCAAGTTGTTTAAAGAGCATAGGACCGGGGCGCTCGGCTGGCTCAGTCCATGGAGCGTGGGACACTTGATCTCAGGGTTGAGAGATACGGGACTGAATGCTGTGCCTGCAGAATGCTAGACTCCTTTTGGATCACTGCAGGTACAGGTCATTTAGCCCTGTGTTCACATAAGTGACTTTACCGGTTGCCCTTGTCTGTATCCCTGTTCCCCATTCTAGCCAAACGCTCATTCCTGAATCCCTTGTGAACTGTGCATCTAGATTCTTGGCTTGAGGTCCTGCTTCTTCTTGTCTCCCTTCTGGCGCCCTGGACTGAGGACCCCTTACCTCCACTAACTCCTGCTTGCCGTTCTCCATCCCAGGTGCTCTGCCCATCTATGACTTGCCGAGGTTCCAGGACCTGTGCTTTCTTATGTCTTTTAGCCTTCCAGGTCTAAGTCCTTCCATTAGCTTTATTATTATTATTATTATTGTTATTATTATTCTAAATCCTTCCATTAGCTTTATTATTATTATTATTCTAAATCCTTCCATTAGCTTTATTATTATTATTATTAGTAGTAGTAGTAGTAGTCTATGTTTTTTTTTGTAGTTTTTATTTTTCAAATATAAAGTTAGATTAAAATGTTGAGTATGTTTAAAACTACACATATTTCCCTGCCAGTAGATCCTGGGACATTCCTAATATGCCTCAGATATGCCTATCTGAGACTGTATACTGAGTCATTATAATCCTCTAGCTTAGAGGCTCTGGAACCTGGTTGCCCATTAGAACCCCCCAGGGAGCCTGCAAGAATGTCTGGGCGCCACTCCAGGTGCTCTGATTTAGCTGCTCTAAAGAATAGGTTTGGGAAACCACGGATCGTTCTAATGAGGAGCCTGGACTGGGGAGTATGGAGCTAGCACCGCCAATATTTTTAGTTTTAGGTGAGGCATTAAGATTCGCCCTAAGAGGTAGGGTTGCCAGATTCAGCAAATAAACATACAAGATGCCAAATCAGGTTTGAATTTCAGATACATGATGGACAGATTTTTCGTGTAAGCATGTCTCACGCATTATCTGGGACACAGTTTTCCTAAAAATCATCCATTGTTTGTCTGAACTTCCAATTTAACTGGGCATCCTGCATTTTATTTGGCAGCTCTATTTTTAGGGAGAAGCCCCATACTCTGGAGAATTTTTTTTTTCCCTTTTCTGATTTGAGTGACACTCAAACTAATAGTATTTTTTGTGCCCATGTATGGCTGAAAAGGTCCCTGAGATCAAGCTTGCATGCTTAAACTGTCCCAGGAATTTCTATAGGAGAAAGCTTTGTATTTGCAAAGGAGCAAATATTTCAGTTAATGATGGATTTCTCACTGTGTAGCCCCCTTTGCATTGTCTGCTTGGTGGCTTATCCAGGCAACCTGATCATAACTTCTTTCTTTCTTTCTTTTTTTTTTTTTAAGATTTTATTTATTTATTTGACAGAGAGAGAGAAATCACAAGAAGGCAGAGAGGCAGGCAGAGAGAGGAGGGAGCAGGCTCCCCGCTGAGCAGAGAGCCCGATGGATGCAGGCCTAGATCCCAGGACCCTGAGATCATGACCTGAGCCAAAGGCAGAGGTTTTAACCCACTGAGCCACCCAGGCGCCCTTGATCATAATTTCTTGATGCTAGTGTCTTCATTGAAATAAACCCGCCCGCAAGTCAGCCTTCTTGGCTTGGAACAGGAGAAGATTTCAAAGAACTCATTTTTGAAGTACTAGGTGGGTCACAGGAACAAAGCATTGGTGACTGAGGAGGGAGGAACATGTGGTGGGATGTGGAGAAAGCCTGGGTTGCACTGGCTTTGTCAAATGGGAAGAAAGTGATTGTGAATCAAGGTTCCATCAATAATGCATTATTATTTTGAAGACATTAGGGCTAACTAAGTGTTTACAAGCTTTATGATAGTTCTGACATTTTAATGGGCCCTTAAATGAAGTGAATTATTAAAAAGCATACTTCGGATGAGGTCATGGACTCTTTAAGTTTAGAGATCAATAGAAATAGCCTGTGTGTGCCCATATGGCTAAAGCTATGCCAGTAATTTGTGTTGTCAGGTTATTCTATTATAATAGAATCTCCCCTCCCCCTTACTGCCCATCCCCCTCAACTCCCCTCAAGGCCAAATACAGCGCAAACATTCAATTCTGAAAGCCTCATCTTTTTCAGTTCTCATATGGAAAATACACATGGTGACCTTTCATTAAGTTCTTATACTCAAAATAACGAGAAGAAAAAGAGAAAGAATGAGAAGATGGAGACGGTATCTTCTCTCTCTCTCTGTTTCTCCTGTCATGGTTGGACTGCTTATTTTGCCTGCCTGCAAACATCTGGAGGACTCCAAACATTAAGAGTGTTGACGAGTGATTTAAACTAAACAACAACAACAACAAAAACCAAACACGTTTTCTTTAAATGGAATGTTCTATACAAGACCCATATAGATATGTAACACAGATGGAAGCAACCTGCCATTCGAAGTGAGGGCCAGAGCGGAGCCCTACTCGCTCCAAGGCTCCTACCCTGTCCTGAGGGTTCGCTAGGGTTCTACAGAGCTCAGTGTGAAAACCGCTGTTGTAGACCAACCATCTGTTTTATTTGAACTTTTGATCTCAGGATGTTTATTTGCAGTTGTTAATAGTTTTTGATAGGGCCAACCTTTGTTTTTCTCTGGAAGGATCTGTAGAACGTGGCAGTTTGGGGCTTTTACTATCAAAATTTTGTCAGCAGAGTGCTACTTTTCACTGTATTGTTAAGGATAAAAAGGTGGTGAGAAATTTGCATTTAATGACAGTGGAAAACAGCACTTGTCATTGACTGCGACTCATCCTCTTGAAGGATGTAAATACTTAGGGTTCTATATTTGTCGATGAGAAAAGAATCCTGACCATGAAGGTGTCTGGAACATGAGAAACAGTTTGCAAGCTCGCGGGGCAGAGAAGACCCGTGTTCCTGCGAACAGGGAGGCCTCCATGTCCTAGGAGAGTGGCCTCTCCTAGATGTGCTGGCTTTTGACCTCTCCACGATTCATTAATCCAGTTCATAAACCTGTGACATAATTTCTAAGGGTATGAGAAAAGTAAATGTGCAAGGGAAAAAATATCAGAGGTTTTAAAACCCAGGATGCCTTCAGCTGAGAATATCAGAAAAGACACCTAAAGTGGCTTCAAATAGAAATATATGGTCTCACACAACACGTTCTTAGGGCAATTCTAGAGTCCATTCATTCTGTGCCTGGACGACATCATCCAGGACCTGTCTCGCCATTTGCTCTGCTCTCATTTGCTCTTTCACGCCTGCAACGTGCCCGCCAGGTTCCCGGCGTTACAAGCCGGTGGCAACTTTGATGGCACAAGAGGAATCTCTCTTCTGTGGACTCTTCTTGTTTTGTTTTTTGTTTTTTTTTTTTTTAAATTTTATTTATTTATTTGACAGAGAGAGAGAGATCACAAAGCAGGCAGAGAGAGAGGAGGAAGCAGGCTCCTCGCTGAGCAGAGAGCCCGATGAGGGCCTCGATCCCAGGACCCTGAGATCATGACCTGAGCCGAAGGCAGAGGCTTAACCCACTGAGCCACCCAGGCGCCCTGGACTCTTCTTTTTGTTCAGTGAGAAAAACTATTCCTAGAGACCCCAAGGGTTTTCCTGTCATACATCTTTGGTCAACATGATGAGATAAGCCCACGCCTAAAATGACCAGAAGAAGGAAATATTTGGTTTGATCAGCACCTGGGGCTGGAGAGGAGCCCAGTCCTTCAGAAGCCCTTGTTTCTCTATCACTAGGAATTAAAAAGGGAAGAAATCTCAACCAGTGGTGTTTAGCTCCCAGTCCCAGCTTTGTCACTCCTTACCATTTTGGTGGGACACTTTAGTGATCTCAAGTGAGCCCTAGAAATATTGTAAAAATTTTAAAGCCAGCTGACTCTAAACTATTTTTAATAGAAAAATGAAAGAAACAGAAGAACAATTTTAAGAAATACTTTGAATTCTAAGGCATCTGGGTGTTCAGTTGGTTAAGCATCTGTTTTTGGCTCAGGTCATGATCCCAGGGTTCTGGGATTGAGCCCCATATTGGGGTCCCTCCCTTTCCCCTCAGCAGGCTCCCTGCTCAGCGGGATGTCTGCTTTCCCTCTCCCTCTGCTCCTCCCCACTGCTCTTGTATACTCGAGCTCTCTCCTCTCAAATAAATAAAAGCTTTACAAGAAAGAATACCCTGCATTTTACAGTACACACCAAAACAAATGAGGTAGATTTTACACCAAACAAAATACCTCTTCATAAATTTTAGAGAAAGTAGAAGAAAATAGTAGTTCATTTCAGAGGAAGTATGTGAGCTCTCTTAGCTCTGCAGCCATAAAAAGCAATAGAAAAAAATCACATAAATATATTGATATATTTATAGATTTTTGTATGATGAACAAGTAAACTAATAAAAATGGACAACTGGCTGAAAAACATTTTAATGAAAGGTTACAAAGGTTAATATTTCTAATCTATAGTTTTACATTCAAATTTATGAGAAAAAGTACATTAATATTAAAATAAGCATAACATACAGGAAACAATAATTCACAAGAGGGGAAACAAGTACTAATTAAACACATAAAAAACATCCATTAGGACTGAAGAAATTCAAATGAAAGCAAACTTCAGATGCAATTTTGTATGTCTAGGGAAACTTTGAAAGATTATAATACAATCACGATAGTAGTATAGCTAATACACTTACTCATTGCTGATAAATTGACATATTCTTTTGTAAAAGTCAATATGCAATGAAAGCCACAAAGATGTTTATACTTTATCAGTAAATCAAATATAGACTGTTTATTCTATAAATAAATCAACACAAGCAAGAAGCTATAGATTCAAAGATATGCACTGCAGTAAAAGGTCTGGAAGCAAAAAACTGGAAACCACCAAAGCATGCAATTTATAGAAATGGTTTAATAAGTTATGGTAAAATACTAATTAAACATTTTAGATGTTAGCTATGAAGACATTGCATTAATTAGGGAAGCATTTATGAGAAAACACAAGAAAATACAAAAATCAGAATGGTATTTGCATTATGATAACAATTATATAAGGCATATCCATTTGGAAGATAATATCCAAAGATGGAAACCATGTTAGGAGGTTGAACATAGTTGTATCAGTTATCTATTCCTATACATTATGCTATTTCCCAAATTAGTGGCTTAAAATAACAAACGTTTGTTGTCTTGTAATTTCTGTGATCAGAAATTTGGGAGCACTTGGGTTGGATGGTTCTGGCTTAGGTCCCTCTTGAGGCTGCAGTGCTCTGAACCCCAACTGAGGCTGGAGGACTGCCTCTGAGTTCTAAACTTCCATGGCTGTTGTTGGCAGGATGCTCAGTTCTGCCTCATATGGGTCTCTTCATAGGGTGTCTTTAAAGATTTTTTATTTATTTGACAGAGAGAGAGACACAGCTAGAGAGGGAACACAAACAGGGTAAGTAGGAGAGGGAGTAACAGGCTTCCCACCGAACAGGGAGCTTGATGCAGGGCTCGATCCCAGGACCCCGGGATCATGACCTGAGCTGAAAGCAGACACTTAATTGACTGAGCCACCCAGGCACCCCAATGATTTCATTTATTTATTTGAGAGAGAGAGCATGAGAGGGGAGAGGTCAGAGGGAGTAGCAGACTCCCCGCCGAGCTGGGAGCCTGATGTAGGCTCGATCCTGGGACTCCGAGGTCATGACCTGAGCAAAAGGCAGTTGCTTAACTAACTGAGCCACCCAGTGTGGTTTTAATCCATAGGGTGTCTTGAGCATCCCCATGGGCACTTCTCTCAGACTGAGTGACGAGTGAGAGTCTAAGAGAGAAGAAGAAGAAGGAAAAGAAGAAGAAGAAGAAAAAGAAGGAGGAGGATGAGGAAGAGGAGGAGGGGGAGGAGGAGGAGGAGGAAGAGAAGGAAGAGATTGGAAATTGCCACGTCTTTTATGACCTAGTCTCCCAGTCCTACACCATCACTGGCCATTTTATTCTGTTTGCAGAAGTGAGTCACCGGATGTAGCCCACATTCAAAGAGAAGGGAATTGGTCTTCCCTTTTTTTTTTTTTTTTTGAAGATTTATTTATTTATAAGGGAGGGGGGTGTGAGTGGGAGAGAGAGAATCCCAAGCAGATTCTCCACTGAGCACTCGGAACCTGGCTGGGGCTCAATCCCATGACCCCGAGATCATGACCTGAGCTGAAATCCAGAGTTGGCTGCTTAGCCAACTGAGCCACCTAGGTGCCCTTGGGCTTCATCTTTTAAAAGGAGGCATATCATGGCATATTTGTATACATGTTTTAAATCACCACAGTATTTAAGCTTACTTTTCATTAAAAATATGCTGAAACATAAATGTGGATGACCCATGTCACATGTGTGAGGAATGGACTGGGGAGAGGAAGTATGAAAAAAGGGGGAGAGGAAGTGGTCTATCATGACCAAATTAAAATGCCAAAGAAAACTTTGACTGTGTTTGCAGGTGAAGATAATTATTTCTGTGACTGTCGTGGCCAGAGCAGTGGTATTGATGGTTTGTTTCTCACATGGATCCAGAGAGAGTAAGTGGGGGAATGGCATCTCTCTGGCAGATGACAAAAAGTTTCTTTTTTTCTAGCAATACTGCACAGGTTAAGCATAACATTTTCCTCTGCTGTCTCTCAGGGACCTTGTCTGCTTGAAAGCTCTGGTTGTTAACTGAATAAACAATTACCTTTGAACCATCACAATACAGTTTTTGTTTTGTTTTGTTTTGTTTTTGTTTTTAAGAAAAATCACAGAATGTGAGCTATGGTCTGTAAATACTAAACACATTTGGAAAAGTGAAAAGCAAAAGCCATTTAGTGATGGAGCCACAATTAGGCAGCCAGAGCATCCTGCCTATTTTGAAATATTTTCCTTAGTATATTTAGCTTTTAGTTTTCGTGGAGAATAGGGACAGGGCACCCTGTTTTGCTGTTTTTCAGACTGTCTTCTTCCTGCTGAGATTCTGGTGTCTCTAGATGTTTCTGGGACCTTGATTAGAGAGCAAGCAAAAGTTGTGATGAGGGTGATGATGATGACGATAGAACTCTGGAGATGTCTCTGAGGAGAGGTTGGATTATTTTCTATGGATTAAAAAAAATTTTTTTTACTCCCCAAAGTCAGTGCTGTATAGAGAGTGGAGCATGGGATTTGGAATTAGATCGATCTGAGTTTGATTCCTTGCTTTGTTGCTTCATTCATTCAATAAAGGCTTATTGCACCAGACATTGTGATGGATGCCAGCGACATAGTGAGGAAGATGTGGCCCCACCTTCAAAATGTTGGTTTAGTGGAGAAAACAGACAAGGAAACAGTTAAATCCCAGATGCTAAGAGAACAAGCAAGATGACTGTTACCTACTCTTGGGAGTGGTGGGTAGTGGAAGGTGTCCAGTTTAGGGAAGATTTCAAAGAAGAGGAAACTTTTACGTTTAGCTGAAGGGAGAACAGGTACAAGGATTTGTAAATAAGAATGAGCCTTGACACGTTATGCCTCTGAAAGTAGCTCTGGGGAACTGAATGGCAGACATCGCTGGTTGGCAGACCTGAGAACCATTTGTCTCCTTTTTTCCTTTCCATGTTCCATCGTGGAAGCCCCTCTCTGTCTGTCTGTCTGTTTCTCAAGTAAACTTGACCTCCAATGTGGGGCTTGAACTCACCACCTTGAGATCAAGAGTCTCATGTGCTATGGACTGAGCCTGCTAGGTGCCCCATGGAGGCCTCTCTTGTAGCTAATCATGACCATGTGATACAGCTCTGGGCAAGTATGGTTTGCTGGAAGGATTCCGGGTGTTTTGTTTCTCATGATTAAGGAGGAACACTTGGCTGGCACAGACTTTGGCCTTCCTCCTCCTCCTGGCTTTGAGTGCTGATAGGATACATGCAGGAACAGCTGCCATTTTGTGACCAGGAATAACACAGGAAAAATAGAAGGACCGTAGGTTCTTGCTAATGTTATGAAAACATTGTAGTGGTCTTGCATTTCTCAACTACAGATTTTTTAGGGGGAAAACCAAAAATTCTGGCTTAAGGTACTAATAGCACTTTTCTAATTGATAGAAGGTACAGTATCAGATTGGAGATGGAGCCAAGAAAAAAGATGAGGTTGGCATTATAAACCATATTAGGAAATTAAAGGAAATTAGGGGCAATTGGAAACCTTTGGAAATAACTTCTCTAAGCCTCTGTTTCCCTAAGGCAAGAATGACATCTGCGGTGTGGCTTCTGAAGATTAAATGAGATCACGTTTATACAATGTTCAATACTGTTGGCACTTAATAGGCAACTTAATCTACAACTCTTTTTATGATGATAACGATAAAAAAGAAAAAATTTCCACTATGTGTGTAGCTCAGAATTGGTAGACATAGTGTACACCTTCTCAGTCTTCTGTGATTCCTTTGTTCATTTGTCCATCCATCCATCCATCCATCCATCCATCCATCCATCCGTCTGTCCATCCATCCATCCATCCATCCGTCCATCCATCCATCCATGCATCTGTCCATCCATCCATCCATCTATCCATCCATCCACCAAATACATATTAAACAGCGATTGTGTGTCAGGCTCTATATCAGGCCAGGACAGAAATGGCCCTTGCTCTCCTAGAGTTCAACATTCCATCAGGAAGAGATAAAAACAAACCAACAAATGAGAAACAAGATCATTTTGCCTGTGACTGATTTGTTGTCTAGGTACATAATAACTTGGTGACAGGAAGCCACGAAGAGTTCCCAGTAAATCTAAAACACCAAGGAAAGCACAGGTGTAGAATGAATGTGCTTCCTTAGACAGTAATATTAGAAGGTACATGGTGTAGCCTGGGGAGAAGGGAAGCATAGAGAAGGAGAAAGAGCAGCAGTGCCCTGAGCACCCTTCTTGTTAGACGGTGTCTTGGGTGCTTAGTGAGTTTCCTTCTGTGTCCTCAACACAGAGCACAGTCTGGGGGCACTCTCTGGCCAGGGATCCCAATTATAGTTAACCTGCAGGAAGCCTTACATAAGTCTGAGTCTTTATTAGGAAAACAGGGATAATTTTCAGGTGTGTGGTGCAGACTCTGGAATTAAAGGATTTGGGTTCACACTAGACCCCGCCCCTTCACAACTAACTGTGTGATCTTAGGAAGTCCCTTAACCTTGCTAAGTCTCTCTTTCCTGAACTGTACAATAAGGAACAATAATAGTAATTGGCACACGATGTCGTTTTGAGGCTTGGGTGCACTAGTCTCTGTGAATTCACTAGGCACTCACAGTAAGCACTCAGTAAATACCAGTGCTCTTTGTTGCTGTCAGCTTCCCCAGTGGCAGAATCTCACTTCTCATCTCGCCTGTCAAGCTCACCAATCAGTTTTAGAGCCTTCACAATCTTTCTCTCTTTTTATGACTATGACTATGAATTATTTTTAAAAGAACATTTTCTGGGGCGCCTGGGTGGCTCAGTTGGTTAAGCGACTGCCTTGGGCTCAGGTCATGATCCCAGAGACCCAGGATTGAGTCCCACATCAGGCTCCCTGCTCGGCAGGAAGCCTGCTTCTCCCTCTCTCACTCCCCCTGCTTGTGTTCCCTCTCTGGCTCTGGCTCTGTTTCTCTCTGTCAAAAAAAAAAAAAAAAGAAAAAGAAAAAAAAATTTAAAAGAACATTTTCTTTTTTAATATGAATGATTTTATCCCCTCAGATCTTATGAGGCATGTAAAGATCACTGGTTTGCTGCTCTCTGAAGGCAGTTCTCTAAGCAAGCTGCATGTGAGCCATTCGGCCCGGAGACTTGGATCAGCAGGTGGGCTTCTCTTTAGCCCTCCACTGGGGCGTTCATCAGAAACTGGACATCTGGGGCGCCTGGGTGGCTCAGTCGATTAAGTGGCTGCCTTCGACTTAGGTCATAATCCCAGGGTCCTGGGATCAAATCCCATGTTAGGCTCCCTGCTCAGCAGAGAGCCTACTTTTCCCTCTCCCTCTGCCTGCTACTCTGCCTACTTGTGCTCTCTCTCTCTGTCAAATAAATAAATTAAGTCTTAAAAAAGAAAAAAAAAAAAAGAAAAGAAAAGAGAAAGAAGAAGAAACCACCAGCCCACCGTGGTCTGTGTGAACAGTCATTTCCCTGTGCTGGTATGTTTCTTTGGTCTAAGCCTGAATATGGCCAGGAAGGTGTGGCATAAGCTAGAGGTCTTCTCTCCCTGCAAGCCAGGAAGTGTTCATTCATGAAACAAGTTATCTGCTGAGCACTTATTACAGGGTTAGGTAATGGGGTTTTTTCAGAGCACACAGTGCTTCACTCTCCTGGAACCTCTCTTAGAGAGACGCCAAGTTTGTGTGGCCGCTTGACAGCTGATAGTCACCTGTGGTTGATGCAAAACCATCTGTAACCGGCTAAACAATTTGTTTTACTACAGATGATCACTGCGTCTGGGTGTCTGAACGTCTTTCCTGGAGTTGGTCCCTTCTGGAACGACACCAGCCTTTCATTCAGTTAGGCAACATTTTCTTCCCTCTGTGAGAGAATACTCCTGCACAGACTTTCTTGTGTTGACACCATGACTTTAAGATCCAGCTTCTCCTTACAGGCAGCAGTTTAAATCTTTACTTTTATTGGGAGTAATTTTTCCCTTTTGTACCTGAGCCTTCCACCACAGCATGGTGTTAGCTGGTTGTGAAAAACCGTTTCTGTCTGTGTGCCCAGAGCAGACCTAGGCAGATGAACCCAGCTGATTTTCTTTGTCTTGACTAAGACAGTTTTAACAGTGAACGTGAAACACTGTTGTCATCTCTGTGTGGGCTAGTCCTTCACCAGGACAGAGTTTAAGGGACTCGATGTACATACGAATGGTGAAGCTGAACGAATAATGGATGATAAGGGGAATCCCAAATAAACACAAAGACATTTTTAAAAAAAATATTTTATTTATTTATTTAGAGAGTGTGAGAGAGAGTATGAGAGGGGAGAAGGTCAGAGGGAGAAGCAGACTCCTCGCGGAGCTGGGAGCCCGATGTGGGACTTGATCCCCTGACTCCAGGATCATGACCTGAGCCGAAGGCAGCGGTTTAACTAACTCAGCCACTCAGGCGCCCACAAAAACATTTTTTTTTTTTAAAGATTTTATTTATTTGACAGAGAGAAACACAGTGAGAGAGAGAACACAACCAGGGGGAGTGAGAGAGGGAGAAGCAGGCTTCCTGCCGAGCAGGGAGCCCAATGTGGGGCTTGATCCCGGGTCTCCAGGATCATGACCTGAGCCGAAGGCAGTCACCTAACCAACTGAGCCACCCAGGCGCCCCTAGGCTTGATTTCTACTGTGAACAACAGAAATCCCAAATACAGGCTTGGTTTTTTTCATGTAAAAAGCTGGTGTTATTAATCCAGTGGCTCAGTGAGATTAGACCCTGTAAATCTGCTGGCCACAGGACAGCCCAATGAGCTAAAAGGCAAGATGTTGTGGTAAGGAAGGAGACTTCATTTGGAAAGCCTAGTTCCAAAGAACCGTCTCTCCCAGTGAGTAAGGGACAGGTGGGGATAGGTAGAGAGAGATAGATAGAGGGCTATGGGATGAGGTTCACAGAAATCCCCCACATGCAGAGGTGTAAGGAAACACCAGAGCTAAGGGAACAAACTAGATCACCCTGCCTTAGGTGTCAGAGGTTATAACAGTCACCTGTGACCAACAAAAAATTACTAGACTCTAAGCCACCCTTAGTGACCTTAAGCCACTTAATGGAAGGAAGTCGTTCAAGGTGTTATCACTAGTCATTAACTCAATGGTGCTATCAGGAGGGATGGTAAAAGGATTTCAGTTCCCTGGTTAACCTTCAATAAAAGACCAACCCTAAAAGCCCTCAGCTGCAACTTTGGCGGGAGTCACCCCTCTCACTCCCGAGAGCTTTTTCTGTATCCTCACGTAAAAAACCTCTCTATCACTTTATTCACTTTCCATTGTCTGTGAGATCCATTCCTTGTTTCTGTGAGACAAGAACCTCATTCTTCCACTTCAGCAGCATAAAATTTGACCCTTTATTTTATGTCAGGAAGAGGGGGAAGCAGGAAGGGGTTGGAGTCAAATGGTGACTTGTGGATGGACGTCCGAGGAAGGTTGTAGAACTTCCCTGTCTTTGGTGAGCTGATCTTTGAGAACAGAAATCTGATCATGTTCCTGTAAATCTTAAATGTAGCATAGTTATTTGTGTACATATTTCCTTACCTTCTCCGATGAGGTAGATTTGGGATAAAAAGCAGTTTTTGCAATTCTAGTTGTGACATGCCTATGTGCAGGGCTAAGCAGAAGTTTCTAAGCTATAGGTCGCAACAACAAGGGAAATAAAAGCAATATGGAATCAGACATGGTAAGTTTCTCCCTGTTGCACTGGCATCTCTGATTCTTGGCCTTTTTTTTTTCCCCTACAGTAGCAGGATGCTCCAGCTCCTGACATCTTGCGTTCAAGGCAGGAAGAAAAGGAGAAGAAAAACATAGTGCTAAACAGATCTTTCTCTTTTTTTTAGGAAACTAAAGCTTCCCTCCAAGGCTTCTGCCTGACATTCCTTGACAGGTCATTACAAGGACCTGGTCACATCGCTTTAATGCACAAATGTCTGCTTAGGTGGGCAGTGGGGTGGTCAGGATTGATCTACACTAGTCAAAATTCATTCCCTGAGATGGGATATATTTTCACCTCAATCAAAATTAAAATTTTAGTAGCAAGAAGGAGGAATAGGTACTGTTTAGGCAGCTAATCAAGTGCACCCCCTAGTCTGTTCTCCCCCTCATTTTGCCATCAGGAGCCACATCGAGCTTTAGAGGACTGCTATCTCAACATCATTCTTACTGTGATTCAGAGCACAGCAGGAACCATGAACCGCCACCTTTGAAGTGGGGGAATGGGACTACCTCCTCCAGTTATTCCCGCATGGAGACCACGTGGCCTCCTTCGTCCCCCAACTTCCCTCTAAGCTTGGTTCCCAAACCTGATGGCCGCCGAGGAAAGAGCAGAGTTTTTCTGCTCGTCACACCCGTGCCCACCTTTTTGGGCTGATACATAGAGGAGGAAATGAGACGTCAGCAGTAGAAGACTATTTCAACCACCAGAGCCTCTTTGTATTTTAAATGAAAAGCAAAACAAATCTCCAACCCCTGAACATTAGAGATCCAGAGATAATGCACGATGAAAGAATTTAAAGTTAGAATCACAGCTCTACCCAGTGCAGAGGAAACAGTTTTTATCATTTGTGACTGATAACTGGAAAACTGATAAGTGTCTATGCACTGAATTGTTATTTCAGCCTTGTCTTACGTCCCATGTCTTGTCCTAGAATGCCCTGCACATCATACCAATAACCAGTTGGTTTGGGGACCTGTTTTAGGGAGTGGATCCTAGAGATCATTGCAGGGAAGTGGGGGTAAGATAGACAGGGGATAATGAAGACAGTTTGTCCCCTGCCCTTTCAAGCAGTATCTCTTCACTTGAGTTAGTGTAGACAAGAGCTGCCATCTGATGTGTAACAGAAAGCTGTTTAACCTGACTGAGTATTTGCATTACGTTTCCAGGGTAGAGGTGGGCCATGCATTCAGTACGAAGAAAAACCTTCTCATGACCCAGGATTGCTGATCTTGACCCATATGTAATTTCTCACTCCAGGTTATGCAGGCAGCCATAGTGAACTCAGCCAAAGGAGTTGTATGTAACAAGTCCTTTATTTTTCCATCTAGTGGATAAAGAATTTTATTGGCTTCTGACTGAAGTTTGCAATTAGATTCCAAATGTCCAAGTGGCTCCGTTATTAGCGTCCTGAGAGGGGGATGGACAGTTTGATTGTGCTGTCTCTTTAGAGTCAGTTGGAAGGTTGTGAAGGAATAGCCACAAACAGTACATGAGGCGGGGGCTGGACATTTCTCAGGACAGAAGCATATTCATCTAAATTGAAATCTAAGGTGACTTGTCAGCCTTACACTCAGTGACAAAGACCCAGACCCTACAGTTAAATTAGAAATGAGGGAAGGATTTGGGAGAATTCTCTAGGCAAGCCATCCATTCCCAGGTTTAACATCATAGAGGAAGGTTTCCTTCAGCATTTATGCTTTACCCGATTCGCCAGTGAGTGGAAATGCAAACTCAGGATTTTTAGAAAGAAGTTTTGATTATTGTTACGTCTTTTATACTTTTAATAGGGAGCATTAAGAAACATGGAATTCATGCATTGCTTTGACTGCAGGTAATTTTAAAAGGAAAATGAAGTTGGTGCCGTTTCCTTCCTTTCCTCATATGCTTTCAGGTTTAAGAGTTTTTCATTTAAAGTGAAGGAAATAATTGAAACAAAATGATGAAATGATTAAAAAAAAACCCCAACAAAACAAAATCCTTAACAAAAACCCCGTTTCTTCTTGATTTTTCTGTCTCTCCCTTCCGCCAGCTAACTTTTCTTTATCTTCCTGGCAGGTGAAAACCCTAAAATGGCAGAAGGAAGAAATCTTTCTGTAATTCCAGATGAAAGGAGCGTTTCCATCTCCAAGATAACTGACTGCATTGCCCCGGGGAATCTTTGCGTCCTCTGATTCAGCCTCCCCTCAGTTCCCCAACCCGGGTGGGTTTTACCAGCCCTGATCGCCCTCTGAGCCCACAATGGGAGGGCAGGCCTCTTCAGCTTTCACAGGAAAGTCTGCCCCCTGGGGGCTTTGCGGGAGAGGATGTTGTGGGTGGAAATTGTCAATTTTAACCTTTCTAAACTCTATTATCTTATTTCTATTGTATGTTATTTCCTGAAATGAGCTTTTGCAAGTGTGGTTTCTAGAATCATTTTAACTTGAGCTTTTCGTGGATAATCGCTTTTTCAGGAAGCTTCTGTGGGGAAGTGTTTTCAGCTGCTGTGTGGTTTTGTTGTTCCGGCATCCCAGTTCACAGATGAAGACACTGAGGCTGTTCTTTGGGGGAGGATTTCTCCACAATGGAAGGACTGATGTGCAGCAAATGCGAGGTGAGGAGATATGTTTCTTCTGCTTTAGCTTGTTACCGTTCCGCCTGATGTGGATGTGAATAATACCATTTTCTCCGGGATCTTTTCTACAGAGCTGATTTAGAAGAAATTAAAAAACTTTTTTTCAAATTTTATCTTGCAAAGTAGGAACGTTGCTACTGTTGGGGAAATGTAATTAAAAACCAAATTATCTCCCAACGCAGAAATCCTCTCCACAAAACTAGTAGAGAAAGGAGAGTTTAATTAGCGAATAAGCATTGACTTAGAACATGATACATATCCCAGGCGGTTGTTAAGAGACTTCGGAGACAGAAAGGAATCTCATTCCTTGATTTGGCCAAGCAGATACAGCCCAGCATATACCTGTTTCAGGATGAACAATAACAAGTCCTCAAGTAGGAGGACCTGATGGTTGCCATTTGTCACATGTAGTTTATCCTAACTTTACCCGGTGATTGGGGTGACCATCTGTGTTAGCTCTCGGCTTCAGAGGAAAACCAACCTCGTGTCTCTATGACGGGAAGTAGTTTTGCAAATTGGAGCAAGACAGCCAGGGAAGTTAGGCTCTTATCTTCCCACAGAAACTGGGGGATGGGGTACTATTCTCCTAGATAGTTTCTTTCAAAGAGATGGTTCTCAAGTCCCAGAGGAAGACATTCCTGGTTCCCAAAGCCGACAAGAGGCCCATCTGATTTTCAGAAGAATTTTGCACATTTAAAGGGGAGAGAAAGTGCGTACAGTTTTAAGTTTTCTTTTTAAAAAATATTTTATTTATCAGAGAGACAGCACAAGCAGGAGGAGCTAGACAGAGGGAAAAGTGGGCTCCCTACCAAGCAAGGAGCCTGATTCCCGACTGGATCCCAGGGTCCTGGGATCATGATGACGCTTAATCACTGAGCCACCCAGGCATCCCACAATTTTAAGTTTTCTAAAGCAAATAAAAAAAAGGAGGTGGGAGAAGCCACCTCTATTATTTCCACTGGGAGAATTAAGCTTTTGTTTTTTACTTTTTTTTTTTTTAAGATTTTATTTATTTATTTGACACAGAGAGAAACATAGTGAGAGAGGGAACATAAGCAGGGGGAGTGAGAGGGAGAAGCAGGCTTCCTGCCGAGCAGGGAGCCCGATGTGGGGCTCAATCCCAGGACCTTAGCCGGAGGCTAATGACTCAGTGAACCAGGTGCCCCTAAGCTTCTTATTTTTAATTTTTGTCCTTATGATACCTCTGACTACAGTGAAAAATGAGGGCAGGCCCTAACCACAGGAGAGCTAACCTTGCCAACCGTTGGAGAGCCTCTAAGGAGAGCGGCTGTGCCTTTCAGGCTTTAGCATATGTTGCTGGAGGTCATCAGAGGACATGACCTCCAGTTGACCTGTGAATCAGACCTGGGCAATGGGAGGTTCCTTACCCCCTTCTTTATCCTTGGGTTGTTCATTCCACCTACCATTCTTGTAGCTGGAGCCATTTCAAGGACATAACCTTGAGGGAGTAAAGTGGTATTGGAAACATCTGGATGAGAGTGCATGTCCCTGAGCCCCATTAAGGACTCCACATAAGCTCTCATGATTCTGGTGAACAGGTGCAGAGATCTACTCATTCTGCAGCCTTGAAGATGCCTTATTAGTAAGTTACCTTGCTCATTAACACCTGCCCCCACCCTCCCACCTGGCTTTGCCTTCTGTGGACAGGGGCTAGTTTCAGATTTCACCAGGAAGCTCCTGAGGGTTCCAACCAACAGCCTGGGGAAGAATTACCAAAACAACTTGTTAAAACTGCAAGTTTCTGACCTTTAGTCACAACCCCAGAGAGTCTAATTCAGCTGTCTGAAAAAACACTCAGGGATCAGAACTTTGAGCAATACTGCAGGTGAATTTAATACAGGTAGTTATCAGATGACACCTGGAAAGAAACTTAGCAGAGTAGACTGAGCTCTGGAGTCAGACCCACCCATCTAGTTTTGGATCATTACCAGCTGCACAGTCTCAGGAAAGTTCCTTCTCTGATGATCAATGTCTTTATGTACTATAGGACCATTTACTTGTCAGGACTGAGTGAGGGAGAAAAGAATGGATGTAAAATGCCCCAAACAGAGCCTTCAGTGTAGTATGTGCTCAATAAATAGCAGCCGGCATTCCTAATATTATTGTGTAAACCATCAATATGTATATTTATGTATAAATATTTGAAAATGGGCCTCCAACATGAAGTTGAAAGGCCATGGAACCTCTGAGGTATCTATGGTTGAACAGGTGCATCTGTCCTCATAAATGCATTGGAAGGGACTTTTTTCTTTTTTAATTTTGCAATTAAGAGAAATGAGCTTGAACTAACATAAACAAGACAAAAGAGAAGGAAACATATTTATTATGGGAAAGTGTTAGTTGCTGAATATTTGGGAGATTTGGGAGGCTGAGATTCTGAGCTGCCCCCCCCTTTGGTCTCTGCTTTTTCTTCTCTTTTCTTTTCTTCTTTTCTTTTCTTTCTTTCTTTCTGTCTTTCTTTCTTTCTTTCTTTCTTTCTTTTTTTTTTGAGACCTTGCTTTATTCTCTCTCATCTCTGTGGACTACTTCTCATCTTGAATGGGGCCCGGGTTGGGTGAGGAGCCCCTTGTTGGCAATCAGGAATGGGTAGGCATGAAGATGAAAGTCAAGAAGCTTAGAAAACAAAGATCCAGTGTTCTTGGCAGCATTGTAGAGCTGCTACACCTGCACTGGCCTGCCTACCCAGACTCCCTGTAACGGGAGGCAAAGAAATCCCTCCATTTGAGCCTCCAAAAAATTGGCTTTTCTGCTGCTGATGTCCAAGCACTCTCCCTACTGTAGGGGAAGTCTGGAGAGTTAGAGTCACGAACAGTCAGTCCCAAATGGCATGGGAACAGTTGCATTTGTTCTCCTCTGGCCACATGTTTTGGGGAAATTGTTAGATTCTAACTTGATTGGGGTGTTGTGTTTGATTAGAGTGTCCCCTCCCCTAGGGGATGCATGCAGTCTGGTCTCTTTTATTTTATTTTATTTTAATTTGTTTTATTTATTTTTTAAAAAGATTTTGTTTATTTGACAGCGAGAGAGGGAACACAAGCAGAGGAAGTGGGAGAGGGAGAAGCAGGCTTCCCACCAGGCAGGGAGCCTGATGAGGAGCTCGATCCCAGGACCCTGGGATCATGACCTGAGCTGAAGGCAGATGCTTAATGACTGAGCCACCCATGTGCCCTCTTTTATCTTATCTTATTTTATTATTATTTTAAAGATTTTGTGTATTTATTTGACAGACAACAAGAAAGGGAACACAAACAGGGGGAGTGAGAGAGGGAGATGCAGGCTTCCCACTGAGCAGGGAGCCCAATGCAGGGCTCGATCCCCGAACCCTGGGATCATAACCTGAGCTGAATGCAGATGCTCAACGATTGAGCTACCCAGGTGCCCCTTTATTTTGTTTTAAAAAGATTTTATTTATTTATTTGAGAGAGAAAGAGTAGGAGCAGTGGGGAGGGGCAGAGGGAGAGAGAAGTAGACTCCCCACTGAGCAGGGAGCTGGAAGCTCTCTCATGACCTGAACTGAAGGCAGACACCTAACTCTTAATGGACTGAACCACCCAGGCGCCCCCTAGCCTGGTCTCTTTGCACTAAGTCTTGTTAGGGCCTGCTTAGCCAAAGGGCAGCCATAACAGGTTCTGTAACCTCCCTGGTGACTTAGGCCTCTACTTATCTATAACTCTCTGATAGTTTAGGCCTCTACTTACTGACACAAGGTCGCCTTAGGCTTATCGGGACAAACCGAATGAGGGCGGTGCATCTTGCTTCAGTTCCTGGAGGGATTAGGGTATGTGCATCTTGTTTCAGTTCCTGGAATTTTATCTTACCTAACCAGGTTATGGGCGGTTGACTTGTGAACTGTGTGAAATGCGTATAAATGCCTAGACCCTTGCATTCGGGATCCTTGTTGAAACCCGCTGTGCTGGGCGGATACTTGGACCCCAGCTAGCTGGAAATAAACCTCGCTGTGTGATTTGCATTATCCTGAATGTCCTCAGTTCTTTTTGGGGGAAGCGGTCGACGCCGGACTTTATCAGTCTTTGTATAGAGAAGCAGCCTGCTTCCAAGAGTGGGCTTGCCTCTCTTCCCAGGCATGACTAAGAAGTGGCAGAGAGTTTTGCCAACAACTCTGGGTGACCATTGTCCTGACTCTATGCCCTGTCCACACTCTCCCCTCTCCATGGGCTTCCTGAGCCCTTTGCCAGGTCTGGTTTCAGTGAAGAGTGATACTCTCCCATGCAGCCATTTTTGCTCTGCCCGGTAATTTTTCTGTATTGTACACTAGGGGGAGTATATGTGAGATAACCC
The DNA here is from genome assembly GCA_004023965.1 of Spilogale gracilis. NCBI lineage: Eukaryota > Metazoa > Chordata > Mammalia > Carnivora > Mephitidae > Spilogale > Spilogale gracilis. The sequence continues at coordinate 13,963 of PITA01002687.1, read as the reverse complement.
GTACACCGTGTGGGCCGTGTGCTGGGGAGATGGCACCAGTTTTCTTGCAGAACTTTTCAGAGTGCCTTGTAACTTATCAGATGTGTACCCATCTTCCCAGCTCATCCCTGAGTCTATGTCTCTGCATTCCCAGTAGTTCAGGGTTCCGCCCTGGGTCAATGCTCAGTAACTATCATTTGAACAGATGAATAAACAGATTGACTACATACCCCACAAATGTTAGATATACTTTTCTTGCAAGCTGCGTTCATTTTTGCAGCAATAAAATATTTGTCTAAGTGTGGGATTAGTTAGTGCTGATGTTGGTGCCCATGTCGAGTGGTCTAAAACAAAAGTAGCCTGTTTTAGATTTATGTGTTGCTGACCTCTCTGGGTGATAACTACTCTTTTTAAGGGAGGACATCTGAAGTGGCATTCTTGCTGCTGAGCCAAAACATTAAAATTTAATGCAATAGCTTCCAGCGTTATTAAGAGTTATCTGATCAGGCAGGGATAAGAAAGGGAGGAGGGACCATAGAGAGACTGCTTTTCACCCACTCTTTTTCCCAATGCTATAGCAAGATTAGTAGGGGAGTTAAAACAAGGATGAATACCTACATTGTATCTGTTGACAAAGCCCTAAAAAAGTAGTTGGGAAATTCCACCTGTATTTAAGTTTACTATTCTAAGTACATTTCAAGCCCCCCATCTCTGGCCCCCCAGGCCATTTGACATTTTTCTCCCCCGACAGTTTGGAGATAGGAATTTTGTAAATGTCTCTCTTGGAGTTAGTTTGAAAGACAAGGAGTACATGCTAAGTGCAATGGCTAAATTAGAAACTTAATCAAATCTCTGATTTAAATAAGCCCCAAATAATAATGGGCTGAAAGCCTGTCAGGCTGCCTTGGGTTTGGTTTGTTTTACATGGAGATGACAATGGAACCACAAAGCGTAGCCCTCTAAGTGCTTTTACCCATTAGCTTCATCAAGTAATTGCAGGCTCGTGGGCATCAATAACAATGAAGGTTGACACCTTGGGAAGGAGAAGTGAATCTTTCCCCTCACAGACCTGGCAGGAAAGAAAAGTGAGTGTGAGGAGGCTTAGAGCCCTGGGGGAGGCAGGCAGAGGAGTACGGAGGAGCTCTGCGTTGCTCTCAGGACCACCGTGGTTCTTTCCAGCATGTTCCGCTAGGCTCATCTGGTGTGCGGTAGGATCTCAGAGGCCTACTGCCGATCACCTCAGCATGAATATCCCTCAGAAAATGCTCTTTCTGAAAAAATATAATTTTAAAAAAGAGCAAAACCCGATGTCGAGAATGGGGGGGCAAATAGCAAGAAATCTCTTCCTAACTCCAGGTTAAGCAGGGAGAGAAACACAGAGCAATGAGAAAGCACAGGAGAAAAAAGCCCTATCTGAACCAAGAATTTTTTTACCCCAAATAATTTGTGAAAAATTTCATATTCTTGGTTGATACTCATCTTGAAAAGGTCAGAGCTTTCTCTGGTTAGAAATATTTATTAGTATTCCTGGAATGAACAGCATGAAAATCTTTTGCTTTAAGATAAGTCTCAGTTCAGTAAAAACAGTCAAATATATATCTAAATTAACTTTATACTAAAGAAATGTTGACTTTAGAGATTGAATTGCCAGCTACTGTTACTTTTGGGTGAAATAAATCTTTCTCACTGTCATTAAAATATGCATTTTTGCTGTCAATTCAAAATTATGGAGAGATCCACAAGTTTGAGTGAACCTCTTGAAATTAGTTTGGGCTGGTTTGGGGGGGGCATATTTTGGAGGAAAGAAATCATAGCTAAATTTTGAGTAGTTCTTTTTGTGTTTAGCCACATACAGCATTCCCTAAGGGTGTGGAGGGACATTGACACTGGCCACATATGGGAATGGCTTGAGGATATCCAAGATTTCCCTAGATATTTGATTTTAGTTTATTGTGGTGGACAGAATGAAAGGGGCATTGGTGTTTTCTTTTCTCTTTTCTTCTTTCTTTCTTTCTTTCTTTCTTTTTTTTTTAAGATTTTAGTTATTTGACAGAGAGAAACACAGTCAGAGAGGGAACACAAGCAGGGGGAGTGAGAGAGGGAGAAGCAGGCTTCCCACCGAGCAGAGAGCCCGATGTGGGGCTCGATCCCAGGTCTCTGGGATCATGACCTGAGCCGAAGGCAGTTGCTTAACCAACTGAGCCACCCAGGTGCCCCACTTTCTTTTCTTTCCTTCCTTCCTTCCTTCCTTCCTTCCTTCCTTCCTTCCTTCCTTCCTTCCTTCCTTCCTTCCGAGAGTTGGGGATGGGAAGGGGCAGAGGGAGTGAAAGAAAATCTTAAGCAGGCTCTATGTCCAGTGCAGAGCTCGATGTGGGGCTCAATCTCACAACCCTGAGATCATGACCTAAACTGAAATCAAGAGTCAGATACTTAACCAACTGAGCCCCCCATGTGCTCCCTTTTCCCTTTTTTAACCCCCCCCACCCTGCCCATGAAATGCCCAAATTCCGAGACCCCCCAAAGACGACCACCAGAGTCCAGAGTCAAAGCCAAACAGCAAGGGTTGTTTATTGCGAGTTTGAACCCGGACCTCCGCGTACTCGTTACTGGTGACGCTAAGAGGCCCCAAGCATACTTTCAGCGCACCTTTTATAGGCAAGGACAAACAAGTTACAGAGAAGTTGGAGAATTTCCACAGTTACAAGCACATGATTGGTTGACATTCTCCCTAGTTTACTGGTTGCCTTACGACTGGCCTTGGCCCCCCAGCAAGCCCCCCAGCAAGGCGCCAGATGGTGGGTAGGGGGCTCCGGGAGTGGTCACGTAGCCACATTCCTGGAGCCAGATGGCCATTATCGCTCGTTCTTAGATCTGAAGGCGTGGGGAGAGGCCTTGTGGTTACAGGGTGGCTATGGGGGGGAGGTTGCTAGGGTTTTTCTACTTTCTTAGGGTCTAGCAAGCGAGTGTACAGAAGCCAGGTGGCTGTTAGGGGTATAAGGCATAATGGCCCTAATTTTATTTTTTCACGCTCCTCACCCAGAACTCTCATGTATGTTCAGAGTTGAGAATCACTGGAATCATGAAGATGGGTTTGACCCACTATTATTGGTTAAATGTGTTCCCTAAAAAGATACATTGAAGCCCTAATCCCTGGTATTTGTAGATGCAGTCTTACTTGGAAATAGGGTCTTTTTTTTTTTAAGTTTTTTTAAGATTTTATTTATTTATTTGACAGAGAGAAACACAGTGAGAGAGGGAACACAAGCAAGGGGAGTGAGAGAGGGAGAAGCAGGCTTCCCGCCGAGCAGGCAGCCCGATGCAGGGCTCGATCCCAGGTCTCCAGGATCATGACCTGAGCCGAAGGCAGTCGCCCAACCAACTGAGCCACCCAGGCGCCCCTGGAAATAGGGTTTTGCACATGCAGTCAGTTTGAAAGAAGTCCTATTGGATCAGGATGGGCCTGAAATCCAGTATGGCTGGTGTCTTTATGAGGCGAGGAGAGGCACAGAAAGGCATAGCCACACAAAGAAGACAGCCCTGTGCAGGTGGACACAGACACTAGAGTTAAGCTTCTGTGTGCCAGGGGATGTCAAGGATGCTGGCCACCCCCAGAAGTTGGAAGAGACAAGGAAGAATTATATCCTAGAGTCTTTGGAAGGAAAGTGACCCTACTGACACCTTAATTTTAAACTCTGGCCTCCAGAACTGTTAAAGAGTACATTTCTGCTTGCTTTAAGCAACCCATTCAGTGGTCATTTGCTGTGGCAGTCCTAGGAAGTGAATATCCCTGTTGATCCCCATCATTTAGAAGTATGCTGCCAACTCACAGGAAAGATACTAATAGGAGATTGCTCTTAATAATACTTGATAGAGTTTAAGAGAGGTTCTGGAAGATTCTGGACTCTTGGCTATTAAAATGATGTGATTATGCCAGTTTTCCCAGGGCTGAGGGATTTTGAGGGATGTGGGACTTTCATTGGTTGGTAAGTCTAGCAAAGTCTCCAGCAATCCAGTCTGCACTGCTCTCCCCAAACAGGATGGATGTCTATCAGATCAAACTGTCAGAGAGAGTCCTGGATTATAGTAGTTACACTGATGTGCCTCCATAAATTTGGACAGAACTTAATTAAAGGCAAGTTAAAAATAAACGGTTCTGAGCTACTCTTGGGTTTGGGGTTTTATTTCCAGGATTTGGCTTGTGCGTTCAAGGTCAGTGTGCTTTTTTGGACTTTTGAAACAAGATCACCAAGTAGCCCTATTTCTTTCACTAAATGGACCTGTCAGAGGTGAACATTCTTCTGTTTCCTGCATAGAATGGAAATCAGGAATCGGACAAGGATTCAAAAGAAGTATAGTGATCTGTCTGGCCAGAGACACAAGGTCTCAGACAAGGCAGGATTTCTAGTCCAGGAAAAGTGGTGAAAGCCAGGACCCAAGTTGAGTGAGAACACCGCTTAGGGAGTTGTACAGAGGAGCCATTTCCTTTTTTTGTTTTAAGATTTTATTTATTTATTTATTTAATTTATTATTTTTTAAAAAGATTTTATTTATTTATTTGACAGAGAAAGAGAGAGAGATCACAAGTAGGCAGAAAGGGAGGCAGAGAGAGAGGAGGAAGCAGGCTCCCTGCTGAGCAGAGAGCCTGACACAGGCCTCGATCCCAGGACCTTGAGATCATGACCTGAGTCGAAGGCAAAGGCTTTAACCCACTGAGACACCCAGGCGCCCTATTTATTTATTTGTTTGACAGAGAGAGGGGGAGAGAGAGAGCGAGTGCACACGCAGGGGGAGTGGCAGGGTGAGGGAGAGGGAGAAGCAGGGAGCCCAAGGTTGGGCTCAATCCTAGGACCCTGGGATCATGACCCGAGCCAAAGGAAGAGGCTTAACCAACTGAGCTGAAGGCAGATGCTTTAACTGACTGAGCCACCCACGTGTTCCAAGATGAGCCATTTCCTGATAAGTGCCACAGAAGAGCCACTCTTACGCCTTTTAAGTAAAACTGCTTCATGAAAGAATCGTTATGTCATAGGAGCCAGACCACTTTGCCTAAGTTCTGAAGATCCGTTCTCCTCGGGGCACCTGGGTGGCTCAGTTGTTAAGCATCTGCCTTCAGCCCAGGTCATGATCCTGGAATCCTGGGATCGATCCCCACATTGGACTCCCTGCTTGGTGGGAAGCCTGCTTCTCCCTCTCTCACTCCCCCTGCTTGTGTTCCCTCTCTCGCTCTGTTTCTCTCTGTCAAATAAATAAAATCTTAAAAAAAAAAATGTAAGATCTGTTCTCTTCATGCTGGACATTAATAGGATGAGCTATGTCATACTTATGTTTCCTAGTGTCTATCCATCATGACAATACTTCTAAGAATGTGCTTGCTTTAAACTATGGTTCTTCTTTTTTGTTTTTTAAAGATATTTTATTTATTTGACAGAGGGAGATCACAAGTAGGCAGAGAAGCGGGCAGAGAGAGGAGGAAGCAGGCTCCCTGCTGAGCAGAGAACCTGATGCGGCCTCGATCCCAGGATCCTGAGATCATGACCTGAGCCTAAGGCAGAGGCTTTAACCCACTGAGCCTCCCAGGTGCCCGAAACTATGGTTCTTGAAAGAAAACAAATATGACTGGGGTATCTGTGGAAATTATTGGCCATCATTCTCTTTGATTGGGAAGTACAAACTTTAGTTAGAAAGTATTTTCTAATAGCAAGGGACCTATGCGTTCTGGAAGAACTTCTAATTAAGTATCTAGTCCAATTGAATTATTGCCAAGAGTTAAAATTTTGCTCTCTAGGACACTCACATTTTAAGTATTGCAGTAGGGAAAATAGTGATGTTGTGCTTCATATACAGGAGTAACTTGTGGGGACCAGAAAAAAACAAATCCATCCTATTTAAGAAATATTTTGAACTTTTTTTTTAAGATTTTGTTTATTTATTTGACAGAGAGAGAGAGATCACAAATAGGCAGAGAGACAGGCAGAGAAAGACAGGGAAACAGGCTCGATTCCAGGACCCTGAGATCATGACCTGAGCTGAAGACTTAACCCTCTGAGCCACCCAGCTGCCCCAAATTTTGAACTTTTTTTTTTTTAAAGGTTTTATTTATTTGACAGAGAGAAACACAGCCAGAGAGGGAACACAAGCAGCGGGAGTGAGAGAGGGAGAAGCAGGCTTCCCGCCGAGCAGGCAGCCTGATGTGGGGCTCGATCCCGGGTCTCCGGGATCATGACCTGAGCTGAAGGCAGTCGCTCAACCAACTGAGCCACCCAGGCGCCCCCAAATTTTGAACTTTTAATTAACAATTTTTAATTTAAAAAAGTGAAATATATTCAACACATAACCTTGTGTAATGTTCATGGGATACATATGTACCTGACAGTGTCACTGCCAATGTAGTAATAATTAGTATTATCATGTTACCCGATTATCCTTTTTTAGCACTAGAATCATTAAGTTGTAGTCTCTTAGCAAGTTTGATAATTAGAATATTGTTATCTGTATTTACTATATTGTGCATAGATCTCTAGGTTTTATTTACCACTCATTACAAGTTTGCACTTTTTTTTTTTTTTAAGATTTTATTTATTTGACAGAGAGAAACACAGCCAGAGAGGGAACACAAGCAGGGGGAGTGAGAGAGGGAGAAGCAGGCTTCCTGCCAAGCAGGAAGCCCGATGCAGGGCTCTATCCCGGATCTCCAGGATCATGACCTGAGCCGAAGGCAGTCGCTTAACCAACTGAGCCACCCAGGTGCCCCTGATCACCTGTTTTCATTTTCTTTAGGTTTACATTAGGAAGCAGAATTGCTGTGTCATAGGATAGTTCTAGTTTAATTTTTTTGAGGGACCTCCATATTGTTTTCCATAGTGGTTGGATCAATTTACATTCCCACCAACAGTGTACTGGTGTTCTCTTTTCTCTGCATGCTCACCAATGCTTATCTCTTGTCTTCTTGATGATTACCATTCTAACAGGCATAAGATGAAATCTCACTGTGATTTTCATTCTCTGATGATTGGTGATATTGGGCATCTTTTCATGTACCCATTGGCCATTTGGATATCTTCTTTGGAAAATGTTTATTTAATTCTTCTGCCTATTTTGGAACCTGTACCTATCTATCATCTATCTAGCTAATGTGTTATTGTTGTTGAGTTGTGTGTGTTCTTTATGTATTTTGTAGCTTAACTGCTTATCCAGTGTATGCTTCTCTCCCATTCTGTGGATTGCCTTTTGATTTTACTAATTTTTTTCCTTTCCTATGCAAAAGCTTTTAAGTTTGTTGTAGTCCATTTGTTGATTTTTTCTTTTGGTGTCATGTCCAGAAAATTGTTGCTAAGGTCAATATCAGGGCGCTTCTTCCTTACATTTTCTTCTAAAGTTTTATGGTATCATGTCTTATGTTTAAGTATTTAATACATTTTGAATTAATTTTTCTGAGTGGCATAAGATGGGGTCCAATTTTATTGTTCAGCATGTATTTACCCAGTTTTACCAGTACTATTTGTTGAAGAGACTGTCCTTTGCCCATTGGGTGTCCGTGGCTCCCTTGCTAAATATTAATTGAATATTAATTCAGGGGTTTAATTCTAGGTTCTTGATTCTATTCTACTAGTTTGTATGTCTACTGTATGCTAGTACCATACTTTTTTTTTTTTTTAAGATTTTATTTATTTGACAGAGAGAAACACAGCCAGAGAGGGAACACAAGCAGGGGGAGTGAGAGAGGGAGAAGCAGGCTTCCTGCTGAGCGGGCAGCCCAGACGCAGGGCTTGACTCCCAGATCATGACCTGAGCCAAAATCAGTTGCTTAACCAACTGAGCCACCCAAGCACCCCCCTTTTTTTTTTTGTAAAGATTTTATTTACTTATTTGTCAGAGAGAGAGAGTGAGCACAAACAGGGGGAGAAATAGGCAGAGGGAGAAGCAGAATCTCCACCAAGCAAGGAGCCCGATGAGGGACTCAATTCCAGGACCCACGGAGCCCCCCAGGCATCCCAGTACCATACTCTTTTTATCACTGTAGCTTTGTATGTAGTTTGAAATCAGGAAATGTTATACTTTTATTTTTATTCTTTTTCATCAGGATTGCTTTGCCCCTTTGGGGTCTTTTGCGGTTCCATACACATTTGAGGAAAACTACTATTATTTTTAATATTCCATATTCCTTTTTCTTTGGTTAGAATGAACATTCTTTGGTAGTTTCATATTGAAGGGCTATCCTAGGGTGTTTCACAAGCTCTGTAGAGATTCATATTTTTGGTTAGAAGTAGTAAATTTGGTTAGGATTGAGAGCAGGCATTCTTGAAGACCAATATTTGTCTTTATTCTCTATGTGACTTTTTTGTACCTGATCATTTTCTTCTTCTCAAATAAAATAAAAATAATAAATTGACTTAGCCTCTGAGGAATATCCCGAGGATTGCCTAATAGCTACAGGGGATTTTTCAATTTAAAAACAAGAAGCATAATTAATACATTATTAATTGTTAAGTGGCAGCATGTAACTTCAAGGTACCAAGCCGTAAGTATTCCACTGAATAAATGAGACCATTCTTACCTTTGAACTGGGCTGGAAGCTGTACCGATAGTCATTATTCTGTAACTTGGGATGCCAGATTTTGAATCTCTTCTTCCCATGACAAAGACATCTCTACCTTGAGTTCATTTTTGGCCACAGTGGTTTGGCTACAGTGGTAGATAGGGGCGTGCTGACTCCCAGCCTCATTAGGCAGCATTCATTACTCTAGACACCTTCATCAATGTCCCACTGATCTCGGTTTCTCGGAGAGAATAATTGGATGCTATGTCAAAAGGAAACAGACTGTTCTTCAAAGCTGTTCCTTTTTCTGGGCAAGGGATGGTGATAGAGAAAGTGCTTGTATCTCAGATTTTCTGATCTCTATGTCATAGCCAAAGCTGCCAAAGTTACCGAGTTTTAGAGTCCATTTGAGTTTGGCTTTGTGCAATGGAAAACAAAACCCTCTATATTTAAAACCACTGCCACAAAGTAATAGATAAGTCTGAGGCAGATAATCCTCCCATAGCACACAACTTAATAAATAAGCCATGTAACTCTCTGCATACTCGTACTGATTTTTGCTAAGAAATCCATTCTACTCAGTCTTTTAATTTCCCCAGTGTTCACAACCATGCTGGCATTTTCAAGAGATAAGCCCACACACTTTTTCCTTAGGAAAAAAAAAAAAAAGATTTGACTAAAGCAAAATGTGTTCTGTGGTAAATCATTTTCAAGCAGTGCCTTTTGTTTTCTTGTTTTCCTATTATCAAAGGAATGAATCCTCTTCCTGTGCAGAGCATGGCTGCTGATCTTGGCCAAATGAGCTGTCTTCATGGGAACAACTGCTTTCTTCCCCCTAACGCCAACGTCTGCCCCTGAATGGACCCCAAAAGGATTTGGGGGACCCCAAATCTCCAAAACATAAACAAAGGGAAAACCTTGTCAAGATTGCCTTCGGAAAGAGGGCTTGATCATCATATTAATTTGCATAACACCCTCCCTTTTAGTGGTAGTTGTAATGCCAAAACCAAATGGTATTCTGAAAATAAATGTTTCAGGCACCTGGGTGGCTCAGTGGGTTAAAGCCTCTGCCTTTGGCTCAGGTCATGATCTCAGGGTCCTGGGATCAAGGGCCACATCTGGCTCTCTGCTCAGCAGGGAGCCTGCTTCCTTCTCTCTCTCTGCCTGCCTCTCTGCCTACTTGTGATCTCGCTCTGTCAAATAAATAAAGAAAATCTTAAGCAAAAAAAAAAAGTCTTAAAAAAAAAAAAGAAAAAAAAATAAATGTTTCCAGTGGCCTGAGCACAGAGGCTAGCCCAAGAATTGACGCCGTTGAGACGTGGAGCACATGTTATTATTGACAGAGCCTCCAAAGGCCTGGTTTGGGCGGCTACCTCTTCTTTAGGGTACTCTTTTTTATTCTCAGTGGTTGAAATTGAATGGTTAAAATTGCTTCTACCATTGACAGCCAGGGTGACCAGCCAGAGTAGAGAGAAACACAAGAAAAATAAAATCTTAAAGTATGCATTCATTTTCTTCTTTAGAATGAACCTGCAGTGGGAGGCTGGCAGGGAGGCATCAGTGGAAAAAACTGGAGAAGGTAGAAGGGTTCATGTAAAAGAGAAAAAAGGCTCGGCAATTTCTCATCAAGGTAAGCCCTGCAACTACCTTACGACTCAGTGAATCTACCCCTAGGTATTTACCTATGAGGAATGAAGTATGTGTTCACCAAAAGATGTATATAAGAAGGCACAGAGCAGCTTATTTACCATAGCCTCAAACTGGAAACCACCAAATGTCCATTACCAGGATGATGGAAAAACAAACTGTTGGATATTTACATAATAAACTAATAAAATACAGAGCTATACAACAAGGATGAGCTTTGAAAACATTACATTGACGGAAGGCATCCAGATGCAAAATGGTAGCTAAGGTACGGTTCTATTTCCATGAAACTCTAGAACAGACTAATGCACAGTGGTTACCTCTAGGCAGTGATGGTGGCATATACTAGGAAAGGCATGAGGGAACTTTCTGTGGTGATTTAAAACCACTGCCACAGAGTAATAGATAAGTCTGAGGCAGATAATCCTCCCATAGCACACAACTTAATAAATAAGCCATGCAACTCTCTGCATACTCGTACTGATTTTTCCTAAGAAATCCATTCTACTCAGTCTTAAGTGTTAGGTTAAGGTTACACAGTGTTAAGGTTACCTCAGTGTTAAGGTTACACGGATAAATACATTCATCAGAACTCACCAAATATACAGCTAAAGCCCAGGCATTTTATTGTATGTAGATTACCTCAATTCTACAAGAGGAAAGATAAATAAATAAAACATAATAAAACATTTTCTATTGTTCAAGTTCCTGAGTGATTAATATGGCAGCAGTCGGCTCATTAGAGGATTGTTGCAGTGTGGAAAAATTTTGTTGTCAATCTAATGCTTTGTTTAACTATGCTCACCAGGAACTCTTAATCCATCAAAAAGATTTTAAGACCCTAATAATTAGTTTTAGCAGTGCAAGAGGACACACAGACACTATTCATCTTTCTGCCAGGATTCCGGATGCTATTTTGATAAAGCACAGGCACCACCAGTTCAAGTAACCAGACGTTTGACCAAAGTAGGGTTTAGGTGAGTGCCATTTTCTTGTCGGGAGCTGATAGGCTGACAACGGTTTACATTTCTCCCCCTTACTCTTCACCTGCAACATGTTTGTACTTAAAATCGTGGAAGAGTTAGATATACCTGTACCATATGCTGAATTTCGGTTCTAAAAGTCATGTCTGAAAACTCTCCTCCAGGTGCTTTGGCTGGTGGGAACCACACAGGGCATCTGGTTCCACTTTGAGCAATTGTGGTCAGCCAGTGTCCTCGCAGACTCATGAGAATGAGGGAATTCCGGAAATATAAAACCAGAGGGGCAAGCCAGCTCCAGCTGTATTTGAATTCCAGGCTTGGGAATCCAGGAGTCTCAGGAACCCCAGGGGTTAGACCTCAAGGTACATGCATGTGCTGTGGGCATGAGCTGTAACCTACACCAGGGCTTTCTCTAGCATTTAAAGATGTTTCAGTTCCTTACTTAGAACTTGACTACATTTGTCACTGACATAAAGTTACATATTCGGGGACTCTATCAGGCTCTGGAAGATCTGTTAGGTTGTTTTATTTCCTGTTTATTTCATAAAACCTTTCATTAGTCTGTTCGGGAGTTTTATTTGGAATCGCAGGTGTGAGTTGAAAGCCAGACATAAACAGAATTATGGCATATGCAAAGCAGACCCCTCACAAATGGAAAATGCATGTTTTCAACTGACCTGCTCCTCAGGTAATAGTATGTGAGAGCAAAATATTTGTGGTAGGCTAGGTCATTGCCATCTTATTACTATTTTTTTAAGGCTCCAAAATTGTAATCAAACAGCATTGATGAGATTGAGGAGCAGAGAAAGAGGAAAAGAAAGGAAAATTTGACCCAGCAAGCAGTTCATTGAGAAACACGTGGGAGGCTCTCTGGAGGTTGCCTGAGCTCTCTTTGCTGGGGTGGAAAGGGAGGGCATAGAGAGAAGTGCAGATACAGGTGGTGACAGCAGCTGGAAGACACAGAAGAGCTGTGGGGGGGCCTAGGCGGAGGTCAGGCTGCAGCCCCAGGCTGCAGTCCTCATATTTATAAAGCTGGAACCAATGTGTTGACTGATTACATGACCAGCCTGCAATTTCAGCCCATTCCATGTTTTTAAACAGTAATAACTTCAGCAGTAAATCTAGGAGACTAAAGAAATTACACCCAGGAAAGCTATTCTTTAAAACGTTTGAGTAAATGAATTCAAAAACTTAAAAGTAATTGAAAACATCACGCCTTTACAGTAATTCACAATAGGGGTGCCTGGGTGGCTCAGTCAATTGAGTGTCTGACTCTTGGTTTCAGCGTAAGTAGTGATTTTGGGGTTGTGGGATTGACCCCCATGACTGGTCCAAGCTCAGCGTGGAGTCAGAGATCCTATCCCCCACCCCCACCGCCGCCGTTCCTCCGCCTGCTCGAATGTGCATTCTCTCTCTCTCTCTCTCATTCTTTAAAATAAGTAAGCATATTTAAAAAAATAATTTGCGATAGAGTTAAAAGGAGTTTGATTTTCCTGAGAGGACCTGGTCTGCATTTGGTTACACACTGACACTTTTTATTACATGGCCTGGTAAGAAATAATGAAATACCTGTTAGGAATTTTAACACTTTGAAAGCAAGGCAAATAATACAATTTAGTGAATTCAACAGGCTTAACATTGCATAGCTTATCTTATCTAGGTGCAAGTTTTCCAAGACTAACTCAGCAATCAGCATGATAACCAGTAGTTGGGTGGCAGAGTAAGTTTGTGTATACCTGTGTGTGTGTGTCTTCAACATTATTTTTAAATGAAAATATTTAGTTTAGTGGAAAGGATTTACTAAGCCCTTAAAGAACTGATAGTTGTTATCTTATTTACAAAGTTTCTTTAAGAATAAATATAAAAAGAGATTTATACACAGGAAAATGCACTAATGTGAAGTATGTAGTTTGATGAAATTTTGGCATACATAATATCTTGTATATTCATTGCCCCAGAAAGTCCCCTCCTATCCCTTTATAATTAAAGCTCTTTATAGTCAGAAGTTATCACTATTCTGATTTCAGTCATCATAGATTAATTGTGTTTATTGGAACTTCATAAAAATGGAATCACTCAGTTTGTACTGTTTTGAGTCAGACCTTATGGCTTTTAAAAATATTTTATTTTATTTTTTTCAGTGTTCCAAGATTCACTGTTTATGCCCCACAGCCAGTGCTCCATGCATATGTGCCCTCAATACCCACCACCAGGCTCACCCATGCCCCCAAGACCCTCAGTTTGTTTCTGAGTCCAAAGTCTCTCATGTTTCATCTCCCTCCCCGATCTACCCCACTTCTCATTTCCTTTCCTTCTCCTACTATCCTCCATGTTACTCCTTATGCTCCACAAGTAAGTGAAACCATATGATGCTTTACTTTCTCTGCTTGGCTCACTTCACTCAGCATAATCTCCTCTAATCCAGTCCATGTTGCTACAAAAATTGGGTATTCATCCTTTCTGATGGAGGCATAATATTCCATTATATATATGGACCATATCTTTTTTTTTTTTTTTTTAAAAGATTTTATTTATTTGACAGAGAGAAACACAGCCAGAGAGGGAACACAAGCAGGGGGAGTGAGAGAGGGAGAAGCAGGCTTCCCGCCGAGCTGGGAGCCCGATGTGGGGCTCGGTCCCGGGTCTCTGGGATCATGACCTGAGCCGAAGGCAGTTGTCCAACCAACTGAGCCACCCAGGCACCCCTGGACCATATCTTCTTTATCCATTCTTCTGTTGAAAGGCACTTTGGCTCTTTCTTTCTTTCTTTCTTTCTTTCTTTCTTTCTTTCTTTCTTTCTTTCTTTCTTTCTTTCTTT
>PITA01002686.1:107410-155428 GCA_004023965.1 Spilogale gracilis | reverse complement strand
GGAGAAGCAGGCCTCCCGCCGAGCAGGGAGCCCGATGTGGGGCTCGATCCCTGGTCTCCAGGATCATGACCTGAGCTGAAGGCAGTCGCTTAACCAACTGAGCCACCCAGGCGCCCCGATAGTCATGCATTTTAAACATGTCTCTTCTATTTATGACAAGTCATATAGTTTTTCACTTGATGGATGTGATTGCAAATCTTTAAAAAAAAAAGAAATTGACATTGAAAAGTGAGTCAGTTGAAAGAAAAGATATTAAGAGGAGTAAGTAGCATACTATAAGAGTTAAAAGAATGAGCTCCGAAGCCGTATTGCCTGAACATTCAGGAGCTGTGGGGGAACGGGCAGATACTTTGCTGTGCTCTGTTTACTTAGCTGTAAAACAGAACCACCTCAAAAGGGTGTCTAGACAGTTAAATGAGTGAATATATATAAAGCTCTTACAACATCTCCCAGTGCATGCTAAGCATGGTCTGTCACTGTTCAATAAAACTGAGTGACTTGGAGGAGGAAGGGGACAGTATGGGACAGGAATCACGAGGAGGGTTGCGGGACCACTGAAGGTTGTAAGGAATCTCGGGTGCTGCAGACCTTCCTGTGACAGACAGGGCACCGGGTAGCCCCGGGAGCAGAAGGGATGTGTCCAAAGTTCTAAACTGACCTGGAGTGATGGAGCCAGGATGGAATCCCTGGTCACTGTCGGGCTGCAAGGTAGCCGTTTCTCTGGAGAAAGGCTATTTGCCCTATGGCCCGCTCCACAAAGTGGTCAGCACGGTTTTGAGAGAGGTGACATGGGCATTTCCTCCGAGGAGCCCTAGGCCGCCCTGAACCCTTGGTTGGATGCAGTTCCCTGTACTCTCGGGGCGCTGGTAGCCTGACCGTAGCTTGGCCTGAGCTCCCCTCGGGCCAGGGTCAGGCCGGCCTAGCTCCTGGAGGCCCCACAGCGGAGCCTAGCCTGGACCAGATGCTTCATGACTGCCTGCTTGACTGCCCGACTGAGGAAATGGGCAATCCAAGGGCCTCCCGTATCCCCGACAGGTGTGCAGTCAAGGGCCCTCTTCATCTGTGTGTGTGTGTCTCTGGGGAAGGCTGCTGAGGGAGGCATCTGGAGGAGATCCTAGCCCAGCACTGGATGAAGCCGTGACCCACATGTGCCACATGTGTCTTCTGGACCCTTTGAGATCTCAAGGGTCAGTATTTCCTAGAGAGCTGAGAAACGGTGAAACATGTTAGTTTGAAGGAAGGAATGCAGATGAGATGGCTCTGGGGCCCAGGACCCAGGGAAGTCATGATGTTTGAAGGCCTTTTAACCATAGACAGGTTCAGGCTTTAATGCTCGTCATCAGCTTGCAGGCACAGCTGACAAGGGTCCAGTGTTCTACAGTTTGCCTGAAGCACTGTCACACTGGAACCTTGTCACCAAATGAGATTAGTGAGCAGTTATTACAATTGTCATTGAAAAACAAAGACCAGGGGCGCCTGGGTGGCTCAGTTGGTTAAGCGACTGCTTTCGGCTCAGGTCATGATCCTGGAGACCCAGGATCGAGCCCCACATCAGGCTTCCTGCTCGACGGGGAAGCCTGCTTCTCCCTCTCTCAGTCCCTCTGCTTGTGTTTCCTCTCTGGCTGTGTTTCTCTCTGTCAAATAAATAAATAAAATCTTTAAAAAAAAAGAAAAAGAAAAACAAAGACCAGAGAGGTTAGGTAACTTGTGCAAGATCGCACAGCTACTAAATGGCAAAGCTGGATGAGAACCAACACCTCTGATCCCATGTCTGGTACTGTCTATCAAATGGGGCTGATCTCTGGGCCATCATCCCTGGGCACATCATGGTGCTCAGCACATGGTGGCCATCCTCACCTTCAGTATTGTTTTCTGATGAGCCAGTGACCAAAATGAGCAGTGGGAATGAGAGATGACAAAAGATCCGGTGTGGGGGCTGGTAGTAATAAGAAGACTGTCAGCTGGGGCTGGAGAGGAGAGGAGGACTAAAAGCCTTGAAGGAATTCTCTGAAGACAGGAATCTTTTTATTTATTTATTTATTTATTTATTTATTTATTTATTTATTTATTTAAAATGATTTATTGTCTTTTATTTTTGCAGTGTTCCAATATTCATTGTTTATGCCCCACACCCAGTGTGCCATGCAGGGACAGGTACCCTTTTTAATCACTGTGCAGTTACCCAGGCTGGGCCTCAGCTTGGGCCTCCCCGTACTTTTGATTTATCAGAAAATTTCTTCCTGGGGGCGCCTGGGTGGCTCAGTTGGTTAAGCAACTGCCTTCGGCTCAGGTCATGATCCCGGAGACCCGGAATCGAGTCCCACATCAGGCTCCCTGCTTGGCAGGAAGCCTGCTTCTTCCTCTCTCACTCCCCCTGCTTGTGTTCCCTCTCTGGCTGTGTTTTTCTCTGTCAAATAAATAAAATCTTTAAAAAAAGAAAAGAAAAGAAAAGAAAATTTCTTTCTAGTTTCTGAAGTACTTTGAGTTAATCCAGAGTCCTCCTAGTTGTCTTCAAGTGTCACATTAGTCTCTCTTCTCTCAGTCTATAAGCCTTCCAGTTCTTATTATATTGGCCTTCTTGGCCAGTCCTGTAACATTCTGGTGTTAGGCCTCAGGGCCTTTGCACTTGCTGTTCCCTCTGCCGAAAAGGCCGTTCGCCTGGATGTTAGCAGTCCACCTCAAGTGTCGCCTCCTCAAAGAGGCCCTTTCTGCCCCCTTATCCCATTGTACTGCTTTATTTTTCTTTGTAACATTGATCATTCTCTCGAATTCTATCACATATATTTGCATCTGTTTGCTAAAAATTAAGCATTGCAGGGGCAAGGACCTTGGCCTATTTGTTCATTGCTGTCTGCTCAGCACCTTGCACAATGACTGGCATGTAGTAGGTACACATTCAACTTATTTCTTGAAGGAATTAATACATTTGGAAGCTCTGGCCTCCCCATGGCTTCAAGTGTGCCACGTTCCAGGGACGCTGATCTGGGCCTAGCTTGTCGTTACCTATGAGGTATGAGTTCCTTATGAGGTTTGCTGGTCCCTTGGAGAGAGGAGGCATGTTAGGCAAGTGGCAGCCCCGGCCCCAAAAACCGCTGCCTGAACCATCGTGTCCCAGTCTGGGAAACAGGGATGGGGGCGGGGGCAGAAGTACCCTGAGGCTGGACTTGGACCCACTGGCCAGAGCAGGCAGGGTGAGCAGGGCTGGGGAAGATCAGTCAGGATCAGGACGGCAGGGCTTAGAGAGCAGGTCTTGCGTGTCGGTGAGGAGAAGCAGTTGCAAGGAGTCAGCTGACAGGCGGCATGGTAGCTGCATCTGGAAGGATCGTGGGGAGCTTGCTTATGTGTCTCCGGGTAGGCATTGATTCCCTTGGGCTTCCCAGCTGGCCCTGGCTGGGCCCTAAAGGTCCATTTCTTTTTGTTTTTGTTTTTGGCAGGAATAAGGACAACAACACCAATATTGACATATGAAAAGAACCTTTGTATCTATGATCGTGTTACAACTATGACTATAGTTCGGTCATTTGTGTGGTCAACAAACACTATTGATCCCTTACTAAGAGCCACCCATTGCCTTTGTTGCCTTGGACGTGTACAGCAAATCTCTACATTGATGGGGGTAACATTTCTTCAACTAAATCATTATTTGATAAATACATCAGGTGCTTTATCCTCATCAGTGCTAAGAATAATACTTGTCACATAGTAGACGCCCAATTAATATTTTTGAATTGCTGGTCATATGTAGGTTAATCAATTTCTCCATTTAATCAACAAGGAAATAGCCCAGGAAAATCAGGTAAGGGAGTCTGGTCCCAGGATGGTCTCACTCTTGAGGCCCGAAGGTTCTGGTCTAAAGCCGAGGTTCTAGGACTTTGGGGTTTCATAGACTGGTACATTTCTGAACTAACAATGCCAAAACACATTGGAGGGAAGACGTCCAGTGTTGCCAGATTTTTGTTCTTCTAAGTAAGGAGATCGAGAAAGAGGTTACTGATCAACCTTATTTCACATAAGGACTTTTTTTCCATACTGTAGTTCGGCGAGGGATGATCCCAGAATTTTGAAAAAAATTGGAAAAGCCATTACATGGTTTTTATTTTTCTCCTTTCACTGAGGATTTTTGAAAATGTCTCTTGTTAGCATTGAAGGGATAGGTGGGGGCTCTGATGGGCAACTGCGAGCCTCTGGTCTGGAGGCCGTAGCCACTCAAGGCCCTGCTTCTCTCTCCAGGTCTTCTCTCCCCTCCGTTTCTCACCTCTGAAATACAAACACACGGAGGCACACTGCAAAGCTCCAAGGAGAAATGTACCATGTATCGGAAATGGATCTCAGATAGATAAGAAGGCAATCTCTCTTCCAAGTACTGAATCCTTAACTCTGCAAAGCAAGAAGGGTGGGGGATGGGGGCACATTTCCTACTTTCCTCCCACTGACCTTCTTTATTATACTCTCAGTATTTGCTTATGATTCTTATTAATCACATGTAATAACCCTCCCAATTATTAAATTATAGAGACATGCATTCTCTCAGCCAAACAGAATAATTATTTACTAAAATGAATTAACATATAGAAAAGCTTCAGTTCTATGGAGGCTGAAACTTAGCATAATGAATTTATCAGGCTTAAAAGAAGCCCAGACAAGCTTTTTTTTTGGCGAAATAAATACACTGATTACAGCGAAGCTCATTCTTGCTGGCATCGTGCCAGTTGCTATTTCTTTAATAAACACAGCTTGAGTTGTTTATCTGTTTTCAATATAATTTATTGAGGCTCCCCTTCTCAATTAACGGCCATAGTAGGGGTAGAGGTGGGGGGGTGGGGAGAACATGTTCTCACCAGCCTCCTCCTGTAGGTCCGGTCCCCCAAGTTCTCCATTTGGGGACCTCTTTGGTGATTTGATGGGCCTGCCAATCAGCAGGCCTGGTGAACAACCTGCTTTGTGTTGCTTTGTGTTGACAATACACTTGTCACTTGGAAAGGCGTCTCCAGGACATCAGCCTTAGCGGAGGAGGGGAGCCAGCCAGGAGGAAACAATTATGCAAATTTAAATTCTCCAGAGCCCCTGCCATGACCTGGCAAGAGTATAAAGGTCTGTCTGGCATCCTACTCCCTAGAGGCAGTCTGCCTTCTTGCCACATGTCTTCCGGAGGGATTCCTAAGTTATTTACGCGGCTTCAAGATGGCCCCGTGGACACATGTTTTGGAAATAGGATCTATGGGTAATTCAGTCGGAAGATCTCTCTTTATTCATGGTACCTATTAAGCCACTCGGTCTCCTAAATTTATTTTTTAATAGTGATTTGGGGACTGTGTCAAATGTTTACCAAGGGACATTTAGCTCATTCATCCACTCATTCATCCATTCATTCATCCAACCATCCATTCATTCATTCAAGCACGTGTTCTACAATACAGCTCTGGGAGCTCCTGGGGCTTACTCTTTACCTTGTTCATCCCATTAGAAATGTGCATTGAACATCTATGTTTCAGGCACTGGCATAAGGAGGTGAAAAAGGCAGGTGAGGTTCCTGCTGTCATGGAATTTTGCAAGGGCTGGGTGAAGGAGGATCTCAGCTGTGACTTTTGGAAGCCACAGCTCTATATAAATCCCCACTCCTGAGTGTGGGCTGGATCCAATGAGTCACTTCTAAGAAAGATAGTATAGCTGCAGTAATGGGGGGGAACGGTGGTCACTTCTGATTCCTTACAAAGATCATGACTTTCGTCATGTTGGCTCTTTCTCTCCCCCTCTCCCTCCCTCTGCTGAAGCAAGTGGCCATGCTATGAGATGCTCTATGGAGATACCTCCCTGGCAAGGAACAAAGGGTGACCTCTGACCAATGGCTTCTGAGAAACTGGGGCCTCAGCCCCCCGCCAGGAGGAACTGGATCCTGCCGATGACCGTGTGAGTGAGCCAGGAAGCCGATCCCCGCAGCTCAGCCTGGCTGACACCGTGACGGCAGCCTGTGAAGCTCAAAGTCAGAGGCTCCAGCTGGCCCCCCTGGATTCCCGACCCACAGAAACCGTGAGATAAACGTTGTTTGCAAGCCACTTAACTTGCCAATTTGATATGTAGTTAATGATGGTTGTAGGGGGAAGAAAAGATAAACTATTAATACAGATGAATAGAATAGAATAGATACATATGCAGAGAGAAAGTATGAGCTGGTGACAAGGGGGTGCTGAGCATGAATAAAGGGCCCCATACTGAGGAGTGACTGACTGGCTTGGTGACAGCTGGTGTTTCAGGGTGGACCAGACTCTAAAATTGCTTGGACCCAGTGCTCCTGGTGAAGATTCAGGGTACTCTGTATGTCTATTCCAAGGGCATCCTGCCTTGGGCCAAGTACCCCCAGTGATGGAAATGCCCATCTTTTTGATTACTTTATCCCATCTTTTGGTGTCAAAAATATTTGCTGCTGAGTGAAAATATGCACCCCTTTGGTTTTATCTCCTTGGTCCTATTCCTTCTGTGACCACATGCCTGCTCTGATGTTTTGAGTCCCTCTCTTAGACAATCGTCTAGCCTTTCCTTGCTTGCTCTCTATTCCCTGAGCAGCCCCCCCCTTTCCTTCTAGACTCCAGGCCTCATTGTTTCGAAACCACTTCTGACCTTTCTGATGGAGACTTTCGAACTCCTCTTCCTCTACTCCTTGGGTCTCTCTCCACAGCCTCTGCTCTCGCTCCAGTGGTCTTGGTGTTGTTCCCGTATTACAGAGGGGCAAAGTGAGGGCTCAGACAGATTAAGTGACTTTGTCTGCATCCCTTAACTGCAACAGAGCAGGGCTGGGATTTAAAAAATGGGTCTTCCTGGCTCAGAAAACCCAAACTCTGTTCAAGAAACCAAGATGTTCCAGTCATTATGACTGAGGAACACATTTCACAAAATTTGGTGGCATAAGACAACCTTCTCTTGGGCTTACATATAAATGCAGAGAGGGCACAGCATGGAGGGCTTCCTTCCACTCCACAGTATCTAGAGCTTCAGCTGCAGGACTCAAAGGCTGGAGACCGTGCTCCTTGGAAGGCTCACTTACTCCCACTCTGCCAACTGAGCTGACTTAAAACCCCGGGGGGCCTCAGTTCCTTTCTGCCTAGACCTGCCCTGAGCTGTCTCCATGCAGATGAATTTGGGCTTCCTCCCGATATGGTGGCACCCACATTTGAGGGTCCAGAAAGGAGAGAGAGAATCAAGCAGACATCATGCCTGCTTTTATGAGCTCGCCTCCAAAGGGAGCAGTATCATTTCTGCCGGGCCCTACTTGTCAAGGCCATCACCAGGGACCGTGTGAACCCCTGCAGAGGGGAAGTCGGCTCCACATTTGATTGGAGGGGTAGCAAGGTCCAGAATGGAAATGTACGACTAGACATACTGCCCTGGCTGGCTACTTTTGGAAAGCACAAGCAGCCACATGAAGGAACACAAATGAACACATCCAGGAGATGGGGGGCTCACCAGGGTGACTTCCATCTTTGTAACACTTGGAGACCCAACACATGTGTGTTTGTTGAATTGGAGGCACAAATACAGAAAATCCAAGTCAAGCTGTTTTGAGGATTTTGTTTTTCTTCCAATTTTCCATTTACTCTTCTCTTTTACTTCTGTAGCCAAAATATTCCATTTAATTGTTTTTTCCTTAAGGTTTGTTTCTTCCATTCCATTGCATTATGGGCACCTGCTTCATGCCTTGTGGGAATCTCTGGGGGAAAGCTCCTGGAAGCCTTGGGGGCATATCCTCGAACTTTAAGCAGAACTTTCAACTCTTAGGACAACATCGCCTTTCTGCTTTGCCCAGCCATGCTCAAAACCTGGGGATTTTTTTCCTCCCTTGAGCTTTCCACAGACTATACATGGAGGTGACAGGGGACCTGAAACCAAAGCCTTGAGGCTTGTCTTGGGACATTTGGGAGCTGGTGGTATGCATGGTGCTATGATCCTCCAGTTACTGTCCCCAAGACTGCAGTGGTGGCTCTGAGTGATGGACGCCACAGGTGTCTTTTTCTCCCACACAGGAACGGGTGTGTGTTTTCATGGGAGGAGGGTGGGGAAAAGTCTGCTGGTTCCTCAGCAAAGCACAGGGCACTGGTTGGCGACGACCAGAGTGGAGAAGGAGGTCGTCGTCCTTGGCAGCACTGAGTTTGTGCAGGCAGGTGGCAGCTGAGGGCTGGGGAGAAGAGCAGATGGGCTGGCAGCCCAGTCTTGCCTTAGAGCAGACACCTTCCCTGGGGGAAGTAAATGGAAGGCCAAGGATCCCCTGCTCCTTGTCCCCAAAGAGGACAAAGCCAGCAGGTATGGCCCCGTAAAGAAGCCCCGTGCTCCACTGGTGACCCCAGTTAACATCTGTGTGAGATGGTTTCTTGCCCGGGGGTTATTGCCTGTTAACTGGGGAGGCATGGCACTGGCTGCTTTGCTGGTCATTCTTGGGGTCCCCGGCTGACACCTGCAGCCCAGATACCCATGCATCTTCTGTGCTCACAGAGACTCCAGGCGGTCTTTAAATCATTCAAGGGTCACGTCCAGAGAGCTCTGTGGATAAGGGTAGAATGAGGAAATCTGAGCTCTCTATAAAGTAAAAGTTCAAAATTTTTTAAATTGCAAAGAATATGCTCACAATAAAGGAATTTAAAATTGCAGATGGTTTAGGAGCGTCTGGGTAGCTCAGTTGGTTAAACATCTGGCTTTGGCTCAGGTCATGGTCCTGGGGTCCTGGGATCGAGCCCCGTGTCAGGCTCTCTGCTCAGCGGGAAGCCTGCTTCTCCCTCTGCCACTCCCACTGCTTGTGTTCCCTCTCTTGCTGTGTCTCTCTTTGTCAAATAAATAAATAAATAAAATCTAAAAAAAAAGAAATAAAAATACAGAGGGTTTAAAGAAAACAGCAAATAAAATAAAATAAAAGCCTTGGTCTTCCTTTTGGAATTTTTTCTCTGTACGTATATACACACAGGTAGAAATGTGTTGAAGTAAATAAATGTGGCGTATACTTTACAAACTGGTAACTGGCTTTCTACACCCCTCTACCCCCCAACCCCCACATCTCCATCAATCAGCATTCCCTTTTGATACCCACTTTGAAGAATAATTATTCATTTTATGGGTATACCATGATTTTTTTTTTTTACCAAATCCCATTTCAAGATATTTAGATAGTTCTATTTTTTTCTGTTAGAATGAATAGCTTGATGGCCATTTCTACAACTAAATGTCTTCATACTTCTCTTATTATTTCTTTAGCATGTCTTCCTGAAAATATAATACATTTAATTGAAGCTATTTAAGAACAGCTTTTGAAAATGCTGAGAAAAATGTCTCCTGAAAGTTTGCAATTTATGTAATAGCATCGGTGCTTGAGGACCCTAATAAATCATCACTGACATTTAGTGTTTTCTATGTGACAATTTTATCCCCACTTTACAGATGGGAGAACTGAGGCCCAGTGGGGCAAGGTAACTTGCTCATGGTGATGCAGCAGGAAATGGCAGAGCTGGGGTACCAGCCCAACTCAGACTCACCCTAACCCCTGCTCTTATTCTCACTCCGCTTTGCCTCTCACTTGCACATTCATGAAAACTATCTGAGGAAGTGCCTAATTTTTTTCTTAGTACTAAGCTAAGTTTTCCTGCTCCCCTTTTGGCTACTGCTTTCATGGGCTGAAGAGGCTCTGAGTCTCTCAGAACTGTTTTTGATTAATTAGATTTTTGTTGCCAAGGAATTAATTTGCTCCCCCTGCCCCTCCCTTCTTGCTCAAAAAGCACATGAGAAAATGATTTTAGTAGTGGGGATAATTACAGAAAATGTGGTGTTAACTTGGAGGGAATGCAAATATTTTAGATTTTTTTTATTATTCCCCAGGACCGCCAGAGGGGAAGGAAGAGGGTGAAATAAGCACTAGCAGGTATTAGGAGAGAGCAGACACTAGGAACCGGCCCCTCTGACCATCTCCAGGAGAAGCCGCCTCTGGGTTTGAGCCTGGATGGCAGCCGGAGGATGGCAGGCCCCTGGAATCACTGGGCAGACTCACAGGTCAAAAAGGCACAGGTGAAGTCGAGGCCCTTGCTTTTCCTGGCACTTTCCTTGCCTGGATGTCATAGTTTTCTCTCTGATGAACACTTCAGCCCCTCATAGGTTCACACCTGCATGTTTAAACTCGGAAGCCTGAAGATGCTTGCCAAGAGACAGGGAAGAGAGTAGCCCTGGGTGGGGTGGGGTTCAGGGAGGGTGTCAGTGACCCGGTGGTCCAGGTGGGCGTGGGTAGGACTCCAACCTTCGACCCCCTCCTTCACTGGACTAGTCTTACACTTTCTGCATTTACGCCTTCATTTTGCTTGAACACTTGTTAGTAGCTTTATACAAAAGGATCCAGGAGGATACGTTGTCTTCATTTTTGCAGCCTTGAAATGCCATTGTTCTGCTCTCTCCCGGTCGATACAGTTTGGGTATAGAGTTCTGGAGTGAGGGCCGGAATCTTGAAGGCATTGCTTGTCCACACTTGCTACTCAAAGTGTGGCTCATGGACCGCTGCCGGTCTGCAAACTGTCTGCCATTCATCTGTGATGACGGAAGTACAGAAATTAAGAGTAAGCTTTTCAAAAACTTAAACTAATTAAACTCTGGTATTTTATGTCTCTTGAAGCTGATGTTAACATTTTTTTTTAAAAGATTGTATTTACTTGAGAAAGAGAGAGTATGCACGAGCAGAGGGGAGTGGCAGAGGGAGAAGGAGAAGCAGGCTCCTCACTGAGCAGGGAACCCAATATGGGGCTCCATCCCAGGGTCCTAGGATCATGACCTGAGTGGAAGGCAGACACCTAATTGACTGAACCACCCAAGCACCTCTGATGATAATGTTTTAATTTGACTTTTAATTTGTAATTTTTGACGTAGTAATTATTTCTACTCTGTTTTATAGAAGTAGTAGTCAGGGGCGCCTGGGTGGCTCAGTTGGTTGAGCGACTGCCTTCGGCTCAGGTCATGATCCCGGAGACCCTGGATCGAGTCCCACATCGGGCTCCCTGCTCGGCGGGAAGCCTGCTTCTCCCTCTCTCTCCCCCTGCTTGTGTTCCCTCTCTGGCTGTGTTCTCTCTGTCAAATAAATAAAATCTTAAAAAAAAAAAAAAGAAGTAGTAGTCAGTGACAGATTGAAAACAAAGTAAAGTCTCTGCCTAATACTTTGATAAACACCGTTCTAGTATACCATGTTATCTTGAGAAGTCCTTTGTCAGTCTGATCTTGGTATTTTCTTTCTTCCTTTCCTTTCCCTTTCTTCCTTCCTTCCTTCCTTCCTTCCTTCCTTCCTTCCTTCCTTCCTTCCTTCCTTCCTTCCTTCCTTCCCAGATATTATTTATTAACTGAAGGCAGACGCTTAACCAACTGAGCCACCCAGGCGCCCCTATTTCTTTCTTTCTTTCTTTCTTTCTTTCTTTCTTTCTTTCTTTCTTTCTTTCTTTCTTTCTTTCTTTCTTTCTTTCTTTCTTTCTTTCTTTCAAATATTATTAGAGGGAGAGAGAAAGCAAGCACAAGCAGGGGTAGCAGCAGGCAGAGGGAGAAACTCACTCCCTGCTGAGCAAGGAGCCCGATGCAGGATGTGATCCCAAGACCCAGACATCAGGACAGAAGGCAGATGCACAATGGACTGAGCCACTGAGGCGTCCCTGATCTTGGTATTTTCTAAGTAGGAGGTTTTTCTCTCTGAAATTTTAGGGTTTCCTCCTTATCTCTATGGTTCAGAATTTCACTATGAGAAGTCTTAGTGAGGGTCTTTTGTCATTCATTGTGCTGGGCCTGCAATGGGTCCTTTAACCTAGAGATAGATTCATTCATTCATTCATTCATTCATTCATTTGTATTAATTTTTTACCCCTCTTTTTACTCTGTTCTCTTTTCTGGAGTTCTTGTTAGCTGGGTATTAGGCCTTCTATTTATGCATTGAATTTTTTTATTTGTCCCCATATTTTCAGTCTGTTCTTTTTGTTTTATTATAAGAGTCTTCAATTTTATCTTCCAATATTTTCATTTATTTATTTAGACTATCACTTATCATTTATGTATATTGTCTATTTTTTAAAAAAATATTTTATTTTTAAATAATCTCTGCCCCCAACATGGGACTCAACCCTAGAACCTCAAAATCAAGAGTCACACACTGCACTGACTGGCCAGTGTTTTAATTTCAAAAGCTCATTCTTATTTTTTTGATTGCCTCATAATATTCTCTTCTTGGTCTTTTTTTTCTGGTATGCAATAATGTAATAAAATAATCTTATTTTGAGGATACTGATGAGATTTTTTTTGTTTTCACTAAATTCTTGTTTCCTGTATGAAATCTGTTTCCTTCAGTGTCCTTTTCTCTCTCCATTGACCTCAGCCTCTCTTCACATGGTCCAAGATGTTGGTTGTCCATCCCTATCTAACTGGAAGTCATTGCAAAGCTGATGGCTATCTCTGTGTCTGAGTGTGGTTATAGGAGTTTGCCAGTTGGCAGACCTCATGTGGGCTATTGGGTGGGAGGCTGGCTCTGCGGGAAACCCGAATAAGTCTGAAAATTTTTTCTTTGGGACTGTTTGGATTTTTCAGAGAAGAATTTCCTGATGTCTTCCTGGGGGAAAACATATCTGGTGGGAAAGAAGGATGAGGGGTTCCAGTGTTCAGATACAGTAGGCCTATAGTCCTGCACTGCCCCTGCCCTCTCCATGGCAGTTTTATTTGTTGTTTTTTTTTTTTAAAGATTTTGTTTATTTTTGTGTGAGAGAGAAAGAGAGCACGAGCAAGTGCAGGATCAGGGGTGTGGGGGGCTAGGGGTGGGTGGGGAAGAGCAGAGGGGAAGCAAATTGCTAAGCAGAGAACTGGATCTGGGGCTCCATCCCAGGACCCTGGGGTCATAACCTGAACTGAAGGCAGACGCTTAACTGACTGAGCCACCCAGGTGTGCCTCCATGACAGTTTCAATCAAGTCTAGAGCTTCTCTAGGGTTCCGTGAGGCAAACTGGGGTTCTTTGCCTTTAGCCTCCCCTGCAAATTAATTAATTTATATCTTTCTCTGCCCTGCTCCATCATTCAACACTCTTTCAATATCTTCTCCCCTTTCAAAAATTTAATGAAATCTCTCATCCACTGAAGTCCCCTTTCCCATTCTCTTTTCCTGGGAGGGAAGGCAGATCGTGTTCGTAATCAACAAGTCGTTTTTTTTTTTTTTTTTTTTTAAGATTTTATTTATTTATTTGACAGAGAGAAACACTGCGAGAGAGGGAACACAAGCAGAGGGACTGAGAGAGGGAGAAGCAGGCTTCCTGCCGAGCAGGAAGCCCGATGTGGGACTCGAACCCAGGTCTCCAGGATCATGACCTGAGCTGAAGGCAGTCACTTAACCAACTGAGCCACCCAGGTGCCCCTCAACGAATCATTTTTAACCAGAAATCTACACTCTGTACTTTCAGAGTTAACTTGTACAAGATTGAATATTTATTCATTTTTCATTCGGCTTAACCCATTTTGGACTCCACTGTCATTTCTCCCATGTCTTCATCCAACTAATGGATAAGAATGTTGTACAAGAGAGGATCCAGGAGAAAGCCTGGTGACATATTCCTAAAGACCTCCACTGATAAGTTGACACTGTGTCTCTTGTGTATTCTACAGCCCATGCATGAGAACTTAGTTGTTATATAATGAACACTTGTTGAATGTAACCATCACATCAAAGAAAAGAAAGGAGGGTGATCCTGTGAGATTTGTTTCGAGCAGCCCACGCTGGGTGTAGTGCTCACCACTTCCCTCTCACTTATGAAATGCTATTGTTTAATTATCCCTTATAGGATTTTTGTAGGGAAGGATATTCAACTCATGGGTTGTGGCTTTTGTGCCTCTTTACGCCTTCTGAAAGAAGGCCCTTTCTGGCTTTTCTCCTGGTCTTACAGATCCCAGGATATCATAGCACTCAGACTGGAGACACCTCGCTGGCCTGGGTTCATTGGTGTGAGCTTGGCGCCTCCAGCTCATTTAAAATAGCTGAAGACTGTCTTACTAGTTTCTTTACCTTGTGTTCAAGTGTCTTCCTAAGCATGTATAGTCTATGCTTTCCAGTGTGGAGGTTATTGTCCTTGATAGAGCTAATAGAGGTAAGTAGATTTTGCACTCAGCCAGTCACCTTATTCTTCCTGGTCTGAACATTGATTTTAAGAACAGGGGAACCTAAGAAGTCACTTGATTAGGTGCCTAAAATCTTACTACTACATGAATTTATTTTATTTTCAGCAGTCTTCTATTGGTGCCAGTGAAAATAGGTGTGTTTTCCTTGGTAAGGGAGCCTGCTTGTACTAGTTTTAGAATACCTCGAAGCCTTCTACACCTAGTAAATGCAGTGCACCTGAGCAAGCTCCACAAGCTGCAAGTGTCCAGGTGAGGTCACAGTGAGAGCCAGGACTCCTGGACAATGGCAAGGCAAGGTCAAGATCAGGCCTTGTAGCTCAGAAGGACTCCAAAGGCTATCTGCTGTGACCCTTGACCACCTCTTAGCCTCATCCAAAACCATACTCTCCTTGCTTGTTACATTCCGGCCAGACAGGCCTCTCTGTTCCTCAAACACTGAGCCTGTTCCCACCACCAGGCTCTTGGCATTTGATGCCCTGTTCTTTGTCTAGGTCTTTGCATGTGAGCTCCTTCTCTTCACTGAGATGTAAGCTAGAAAGCACCTTCCTCAGGAGGCCTTCCCCAACCACTTAGCCAAACTGGGCTCTCTTCTCTCTTTTATAGATCATATTTATATAACTCATCAATACTAGAAAATTTCTCATTTGCTTGTTTACCAGGGTAGTATTTCTTCCTTCAGCAAATGCAAACTCTAGGGACTTTATTTGCTTTTGTACTTCTGACTTGCAAAACTTAAGCTAGAGCCTCGCTCACTAAAGGAATATAATACACATCCATTGAATAAACGAATGAGAACAACTTTGCCAACTTCATACTTCTGATGGTAATCCTTGTCTATTGCAGGCACACCTTGAAGATCCTCAGTCTATATTCTAGAATAAGGGTCTGCAAAATTATGGCCCTGGTGTCACAGCTATCCCACCCTCTGACTTTATAAATACATTTTATTGAACATGGCTGTGCTCATTCCTTCCAATATTTTCTATGGCTGTTTGCACCCTACAATAGAGTTAAGTTGGTGAGTCAGAACAAAAGGCCTACAAAGCTGAACATTTTACCAGCTGGGCCTTCACAGAGAAGTTTGCCAACTAATGCTCTAAGAGGAAAGAGTCTCCACATGGCTTCAGAACTTTCTTTCATGTGATCTGATGCCAGGAGGGCCAGAAGCTTTGTTGCCTCCCAGCTCTGAGACCTCACTCAGGCCAGCATCTTTAGATACGGGACTCAATCTTCCTATTCATAAAATTGTTGGTCTTGACAATCTGCTTAATTCAGGTGGAAAACTACTTCGACCTGAATTATCCAGAGAGCAGAGATCAATGTGTTTTCTCTAATTATTAATTATCAGGATGACACATGGTATGAGCCATTCTGACTGTCTGTCTTTTTATCTAGAGGAAGGGTTTAGCAACGCACCTTAGTGGCATGAAAGATAGACTTCAACTGTAAGATTTTATTATTTTTATTATTTCCCTTTGCTTAGATCTCTGTAAGAATCATGATGTTTCCAAGGCAACACATGGCTTGGGGAAATTGGAGAGAATACTCTCAATGCAAAGGGATAACATCACTGCTACCACAACAATGCTATCCTGCGTGCAAATGTCGGATGTTCAGAGGGACCAAGTCATCTTGATTAGGATCTAGGAGGCTGGAGTTTCAAAGCGGAATAATTGTGCCCGTGCTCTGTACACTTGCAAGCCTTCCCTATAGTGCAGTGGAGAAGGGAATGCGCTGGAAACAATGCATGGGACATGGCTCCTGAGCTTACTCAGGTCTGGGATGACTGTCAGGGGGCATTTGATTGCCAGAATGAAGCAGATGATTTTGAATCTCTTTTCTATTGTACATGTCTAGCGGAAGTCCAATTTTCCTTTCCTATCGACCCAAAATATCAGGAAGCTATTCACACTGCCAGATCGTTTTCCCTGAAATGACACTCATTTCCTAAAAAAATTGCAAGTTTATTCCAAGAAAGAATACATTTATTCTAGAAAAACCAGAACATACAGTTATTTAAAAATAAGAAAGTAAAAAAGTCAAACTACCTCTGAGGTAATCATTGTTCATATTTTATTGTAAACCCTTCCACACTTTCCCTTATGGACTAAAATGTTAAAAAATGTAATTTATATATGCATGTATGAAATAGACATGGAATAGACATGGCAAAATACTAGACACGCTAGTCTATAATCTGTTTTCCTTTTGCTGAATAGCCTGTCATGTCATTTTTACACTCTGCTGAAGTCAGAATAGTGTGGGGTCGATGGCATGTAGTCTGAAGCTCGACTGCCTTGTTTCAAATCCTGATTCTATCAATTACTAGCTACATGGACCTTGGGCAAGTTATATAACCTCTCCAGTGCCTCAATTTCCTCATCTGTAAAATGGACATGTTAATAATGGGATCTGCTACATCTAGTTGTGAGAATTAAATATGTTCGTACAAAAAAGCCCATGATACCATGCCCAGGACATGGGAAACTCTCATTCAATATTAACAATTATTACCTTTCTATGTCAATACATGTGTGTCGACCTTTTAATTACACAGTCTGCATGGAGTGCTGGTGCCCTGGGATGTGAGCACTCTTTTCTGCTGTCCCTCTGGTTTTGTGATTGTGCGTGTGCTTCAAGGCTGCATGTGCTGTAATCCCGTGTTTTCATGAACCAAGGAGTTGGAGTTGTAAGGGCATCTGAGCAAAGAGAACTGAGGACTATGTTACCTGCTTTGCCCCCCAGAGCTTCTGATGATATCAGGGGAAGCGAGAGGAGAGGGCAGACTTTGCAGGGCTGGTGCCCAGTGGGTAAGAGGTGGTGCAGGAATTACACACGTGAGCTTTATGGAACAGGGTCTCGAACCTGCTACTTTCTGGTCTTCATGAGAAAGCAACTTCTACAGCTTTAATCTTCACATCTGTAAAATTAGAATTCTTTTGGTATCGACCTCCTTGGGTTCTTATGAGTGCTAAATTAGATCACTGATGTGAAGAGTTTAGCTCTTGCCTTGTACCTGGCAACCTCTTAGTAAATATTAGATACTATTATTAGAAATGGGAAATTGCTATCAACTATGACATTCGTAATCAGCGCTACTTCTACCCATATACTCACACTTGCTTATACATTCACACTGTTGGTCTCTGGAACAGTCACTTGGTAAAGTATCAGTTTGTATCTCGTCTTCCTTCTGTTACTAGTACAGTGCCGCTGTGTCTCAGTGCTACTTTTCTACTGGACTTTGTAACACTGGGGCTGGGACTGGTAAATCCCTATCTCCTTGGCCAGCTGGAGCCATATTAGGCTCTGCCAGCAGGGGGTACTAGAGGGGGATTAGAAAGCAGGAGAAGAAGGGGCAAACTGTACTTCTGTTGCTCCCAGTTCCTGCCAGCATCACCCCACTCACCTGGGCAATGGCAATTGATTTCAGTATAGCGGCTGACCCTGGTTTCATTTTTTTCTGACAATCTCAAAACCAGTCTCCTTGTCTCTCTTTGGAGACCCTAACCCTAGCCAGTCTGGAGGCCTTCCTCAGAGGTCTGGGTTCGATCTCTGGGGAACTCCTTCCTGCTTCTGGGTCCTAGAGTCCCGGATCCTTCCCTTTGCTCCGCCAGCCTTGGTGGCTGGAGCTGCTTCCTGCAGCCAGCTTGGTGAAACTTCTGTATTCTCTCTCTGCCATCTCAGTGTTCAGTTCCCCGGGGAAGAGAACAATTCTCCACCCCACCCCCATTGCCCGAGATTATTATTTTATCCTGAGATTATTGACATACAACATTGTATAAGTCTGAAGTGTACAATGTAATGGTTACATACATGTATGTATTCTTTTTTTTCTTTTTTAAAGATTTCATTTATTTATTTGACAGAGGGAACACAAGCAGGGGGAGTGAGAGAGGGAGAAGCAGGCTTCCCGCCAAGCAAGCAGCCCGGTATGGGGCTCGATCCAGGGACTCCAGGATCATAACCTGAGTCGAAGGCAGATGTTTAACCGCTGAGCCAGCCAGGTGCCCCACATGTATATATTCTACAATGATTGCCACAATAAGTTGAGGACAGCTTTTTGTACCAGATTATCTCTCTAAAATTATTAATTTTTTTTTACTAGGCCCTGTCCAATACTACATACAAACTTGGCTTTTCCTAAATGAGTCACTTGAGAGGGACACCTTCATTTTGTGAGCAAAGATGTCAGTGTTGCCCTGAACAAAGGATGCTGGGAGTCTGTTCTTCGTCTGGATGCCCTGTGCAGAAGCAGCTGGGTGAGAGCCCCCTGTGCCCTGACTGTGCTCCCCGGGGCCAGGGCTACTCCCAGGGCAAGCAGGGCTAACCCTTCAGTGTGAAGGGCCACACTGCAGAAGCAGAATCATCCTTTAGGGTGGGCAGAGAAGAGAAAAAAGAGGAAAGGAGGGAAGTCTGGTCGGGAGAGGAGAGCTGCTGTGAGCACTAGAGTCAAAAAGGACAGTTTCCGGGGAAGAGGTGTTGCAGAAGGCCAGATGGAAGACTGGTCGCCAAGGGCTGGCAGAGGCTGGGGGTGGGGAGAGGCAGGGCATCATGAAGCTCATTAGGACATTGTCTGCCTTTCATTTATTTACACATAATAAAAAAAGGCCTGCACAATAGGCTGGTCAACACCACTTTCTTGCTTCAGTGGTTTCCAAAAGGACTCACTGCTTCCTGCTGAGAGATTATTTCCAGGAGCCTGGTTCAGGTCACTCCCTGTAACCTCACTCAGTGCTCAGTTCCTCTGTCTCCCTATCTCTCTCTCTGTACACACACACACACACACACACACACACACACACACACACACAGTGCTGGAAATCCCTCTGGTCTCAGAGGGATACCCCCTCCCCAACCAGCAGGGGTCCCACCCAGCCCAGATCTGACCAGTGGGGCTTCAAGGTGCGGGGAGTGAGGGGAGAGGGACCTCTGCCCTCTGACCCTTGGCTATCTGGATCCATGAGTGACCAGGATGCCTTTGTTGAGTTCAGACTGCCTCTGGGGCTGCTGAGGGGGAGGTGGAGGAGTTCTGCGGGGGTGGGGGGCGGAGCAGGTAAGAGGGGAAGAGTTGGAGGACCCCCTCCGCTGCCAGGCTGCCCTATGCAGGGTTTTAGGAGTTAAAACAGAGAAACTCTATTGTCTGGTTTTTGCCTCTAGTTGGCCTTTTCCAGAATGTCCTATAAATTGAATCATCTGATATGTAATCTTTATTTTTTTCAGTTTTAAAAGCATTATTACTGAGGTATAATTGACATATAATGTACTGCACATATTTAAAGTATACAATTTGATAAATTTTGACATATGTATATATTTGTGGATATCATTACCACAATTAAGGTAAGGCACATAGCCATCTCCCTTAAAGTGTCCTCACACTCCCTCGTGATCCTTCCCTTCTGTCATGGTCTCAGCCACGTCCTCAACCAACACGCCCCCCCCCCCCCCCCCATCATGCCCTGGGCACACTTGCTGATCCCCTTACCCTCCCTGGCATCTGGTGCTTGTTCCCACTCTTAAATTCTCCTCCCACAAAGCTACCCACCTTGTCCTTTTGATCGGCCCACTCCTGGCCTATCTTTCAATTTCAAGTCTCTCCTTTAACTCCCCAAATGGCTAATGGGAATTTTAAAATTATTCTTTGAGAAGAAACCAGCTTCCACTTGCCACTTCCTCCTCTGATAGTAATATACTTATTTATAGCTTCTCGAAGTCCTCTGTGTTTACTCGTCCAACAGTGTTTGCATCTTAGTCTCTTAAGGTGAGCTGGCCCAGTGGCTAGCAGCAGTAGCTCTGGAATTGGATACTTGGGTTCAGACATTAACCTCAGGCTTCTACTTAACCTCTCTATGCCTCATGTTCCTTGTTTGTAAGATTGGGGAGATAATATAACACCTACCACAAAGTGTGGTGGTTATGGTTATGAGTGTTAATTGGATTTATCTACCTTTGAGCACTTAGAAAAGAAATCTTTTTTTCTTTTTATTTAAAATCAAGTAATTAACATACAGTGCATTACTAGCTTCAGAGGTCCAGGTCTGTGATTCATCAGCTGCATATATACCCTGTGCTCATTACATCAAGCGCCCTCCTTAAAGCCCATCACCCAGTTACCCCTTCCCCCCACCCAGCTCCCCTCCCGCAACCCTTAGTTTGTTTCCCCTAGTTTAGTCTCTTATAGTTTGTCTCCCTCTCTGATTGTCTTATTTTTTTTCCTCCCTTCCGCTATGTTCATCTGTTTTGTTTCTTAAATTCTACACATTAGTGGAATCATACAGTATTTGTCTTTCTCTGACTGACCTATTTCACTTAGCATAATACCCTCTAGTTCCATCCACATTGTTGAAAATGGCGAGATTTCAAGGAATCTTGTTATATAGTGGACACTTAATAAATATCAGCTGTCATCATCAGCATCATTGTTGAAAGCTCCTTAAGAGCAAAACTACAGCTCTTACTTTTGCTTCCTGTGACCAGGATGTCCAGCACCATGGTAGGCATGTAGAAACTTGGATGTTTGCTGGGTTTTGATCCAGTTTTGACTCATTTCGGGGAGTCCCAAGTTCCTGCGACTGTTTCACATACTCCGGTACAAGCTTTCTTGGGTCCTGCTGTCAGGCAAAAACACAAACAAAACAAACCAGATTCCCAAACCAGAAAGCTGTGTCGGTTTTGTCTGGGTAAAAATAGCCATGACATGTCTATTTCCATGGTTTAGAATATCACTAGTGGAGATCTACAGTGGAAAATTGAGTACAACCCTTTATCACATGATTTGTTTCACTCATGTTTGGCTGTGCCACTGGCTTGGGAGCCAGGTGGCTCAACCCTACACAGCAAGGAGTTTGCTAGGATGCATTTTGCACAGAAAGCAAGGAAAGATTCAGCCATTGACTGAACATCTACTACAGTGATGTATTGGAGCTGGCTTAACAGTCAAATTTTCGGGAACTTTGCAAACGAGTTATTAAATGTAGCCATTATAAAAACTTAGACTTACAACTAAATAAGGGGTATTAAAAAATGAAGGTAACAATGATATTCACATTGAATATCAATATTCAACTAATTATTTTCCTACTGTCTATGCTTTTTGGGGTTATTTCCATGTATTGAATCTGTGTAATGAAAATACTGTGTAATCGTGTGTTGTTTTCCATCTCTTCCTGTCTGTTTTCAGCGGTATCATGTTGGTAGCTAGAAATTGGCCATGGGAAGAGTATTTAGAGTCTTTACACCATGGATATCAGCAAGCATTTCAACTCAGGCCTCTTCATTCCTGGAGCGATGGTTGTTAAATATCTCCCAGCACACCACTGATGGTGCATATCGGGTGAAGTGGTCAGAATGGCTTTGGTTGCAAGAAGCAGACACTCACTCACTCATGTTAGTTCACCTACAGTGAGGAGGGATTATGCTAAAGGTATTTATTGTGAGAAAAGGGAGGTAGTCTATCCTGGAGATTCTTCTTCTTCTTCCTTTTTTTTTTAAGATTGATTTATTTGAGAGCAACGCAGTACAGTCACCAGAGGGGCAGAGAGAGAGAATCTCAAGCAGATTCACCGTGCCTGGGGCTGGATGCCACGACCCAGGAGATCATGACCTGAGCTGAAACCAGAAGTCGGACACTCAGCTAACTGAGCCCCCTAGAGATTCCAGAATGGGGCCTATCCCAGGGCATTATGGAGCTGCAGGCAGGAGGGTGGTTCTGGATCCAAGGCTACTCCAATTGACCCCAGATCTTGGCATTGGGCTCCATGCTCTGGTTCACTACTTATTCTCATGGTACCTGATTCTTTCTGTCCTGGTCTCAGCTGGCTCCCACCTCCTCTACCCATTATCATCTCTCCGTTATTGTTTCTGCTTCCTCATAATTTCTCATATCTTTGGCTTGTACTGATTCATCATAGTCACTCCAGCTTTTCCTTATTTGCTCCTGTTGAAGACTGTGTTATATTTATTATTTGTTGCTTTACTTTCTGCAAGAGGAGGTCTAACTGGTGCAGCTCATTTTTTCATGGAAGGTGTTATCAGCTGATAACTCATGACTTACTGGAGTTTTGCCAAATGTTTGTACCTGACTGCTGCTGGCCAGGAAGGAAGGCAGGATCACACAGTACAAAAAGGAGAGAAGGAAAAAAAGAAAGTCAAAGTCACAGAATAGAGGATAGAAAAGTGGTTGCCAGGGACTAGAAATGGGGGGGAATAGAGAGAGGTTGGTAAAGGGGTACAGACTTTCAGCTATCAGATGAATAATGTCTGAATATCTAATGTATAGTATAATGTGAACATAGTTGATAACACTGTATCTTATAATTAAAATTTGTTAACAGAGTAGAACTTAAATGTTCTCCCTTACTCCCCCAAAGATAAATATATAAGGTGATGGGATGTATTAATTAGATGGGGGAAGTCTTTCACAGTGTACATGCATATCAAATCACCATCGTGTATGCTTTCAAATCTTACCATTTTGCTTGTCAATTACACCTCAGTAAAGTTAGGGGGAAAAAAAAGATGAAGTAGCTACTATCAGCATGACTAAAATCAAAAAGACTGACAAAGTTTGGTGAGGATTTGGCACATTGCTCCAGATTTCATAGGTTGCTGGAGTAAATGAAAGTCTGTATGGCTAGTTAGAAAACCATTCAGCAGTATCTACTAAAGCTAGCCATATTCTTACCCTGTGATCCAGAAGTTCTACTCGTGCTCATACTGCTCATACCCAACAGAAACGAATGCTTGCTTCCATGACAGAATAGACACAGAAATCTTCCCATAGCAGCCCCGCTGGTCACAGTCACACCAGCAACACCCGGGAGTCCATTCCCAATAGAGTGCATTGCAGTAATTTCATATAACAGAAAATTACATTATTACCCTATGTAACAGTGTGGATGCATCTCAGAGACATTATGCTGTGTGAGAGGGACTGCCTTCCAAAGAACAGATACTGTATGATTTCAGTTATAGGATATTCAAGAATAGGCAAAACTGATCTATGGTCAAAGAGGTCAGTATAGCGGTGGCTCTTCTGGGAAGTATTGGCTGGGAGGGGCACGGAAGTGTGTGCAGTGTTTTATTTCTTGATCTGGGTGGCGGCTCCCCAGGTGTAGACATTTCTTTTTTTTTTTTTTCTTAATATTTTTATTTATTTGACAGAGAGAAACACAGCCAGAGAGGGAACACAAGCAGGGGGGGTGAGAGAGGGAGAAGCAGGCTTCCAGCTGAGCAGGGAGCCCGATGTGGGGCTCGATCCCCGGTCTCCGGGATCATGACCTGAGCTGAAGGCAGTCGCTTAACCAACTGAGCCACCCAGGCGCCCCAGGTGTAGACATTTCTAAGTGCTCTTGCAACTATACACTGAAGATACAGGCTCTGTACTGCGTGTATGCTAAACCTCAGTAAAAAGTTAATAAAAGACAGTAAAAAATGAGGTATTATCATTGCTTCTAAGATGTTCAGAGCCCACCAGTAAGGGGAAGGGAGGTACCTGACATTAAAAACACAGAAGTACAGGGGTGTCTGGGTGGCTCAGTCTGATCACTTGATTTTAGCTTAGGTCTCAGGGCAAGAGTTCAAGCCCTGTGGTGGGCTCCATGCTGGGCGTAGAGCCTTAAAACACACACACACACACACACACACACACACACACACACACGTATAGTTGAGAAAGGTAAATGCTAATTAAAACATGTATGAAGTGCCCATCCATAGACGAATACATATAAGATGTGGTATGTATATATACATACTATATATACAATGTGTGTGTGTGTGTGTGTGTGTGTGTGTGTGTACAATGGACTATTGATCATAAAAAACAATGAAATCTCACCATTCATGTCAACCTGGATGCAGTTGGAAGGTAATATGCTAAGTGAAATAAGTCAAAAATAAATACAATATTATGTTATTTACACGTAGAATCTAAAGAACAAAACAAAGAAAAAACCCCCAAAGTCTCACAAATGCAGAGGACTGGCGGTTGCCAGACAAGAGGTGGGTGGGGGAGGGTGGAAGAGAGAAAAGGGATTAAAGGTATAAATTCCCAGTTATAAAATAAATAAGCCACAGAGATGAAAAGTACAGCACAGGAATATAGTCAATAATACCATGATACTGTTGTATGATGACGTGTGGTAACTACACGTACTGTGCTGGGCATTTTGTAATGCATGTAGTTGTCAAAGCATTATCTAAGACACCTGTGACTACTATAACGTTGTATGTCAACTATACTTCAATTAAAAAAAAGATATGTATGAAGTGCTATGGAACCTCAGAGGAAGGGACAACCTTCTCTCTGCTGGGAGAACAGAAAGAAGGGAATTCACATGTACAGTGTCTAGTATGTGCCAAGTGCTTTAAGTAAGTTCTCTCATTTTGTCCTGCCCTTCTCTTCCCATGCCATAATTTATAAAACAGGAAAGCTTTGATGGGCTTTTGAGTGATACGTGGGTATTCAACGCAAAGTAAGGAGAAGAATTATTTCAGGACTGTGGGACTATTTACAGTAAAACCCTTTTGTAATGGTGTGATAGTTTCCAGAGGCTGCTGTAACACATGAATACAAACCTGGTAGTTTAACACAACACAGATTTATTCTTCAACAGTTTTGGGAGGCAGGACGTTGATGAGGCCGGCAGTTTCTTGATGAAAATGCAGCTTCCGGAAGCTGGGCACTCTTGGGTTTGTGTCCCCAACATTCCAGTTTCTGCCCTGTTGTCACATTGCCTTCTCTGTGTTTCTCTTTTATAAGAATACTTGGGATGGCAGTTAGGGCCCACCTGGATAATTCAGGACTATCTCTTCATCTCAAAATTCTTCATTTAATGACACCTGCAAAGATCCTTTTTCTAAAAAAGGCAACATTCACAGGTCCCAAGGATCTGATGTAGATATTTGCCTACCAGAAATGGTTTAACTGAATTAGTAATATATATCACTTTATGAAAAATGGCTAAGTAGGTATTTGCTAGGCACAGGAAAGGGAAGTCTGTGTACACAGGAAAATCCTGGAATGTGCCTCATGAGGATTATATTTCACTGCATATTTACCCCTGACTCCAGACTCGTTGGTTGGAGGAACACAGGCATTCATGCACATGTCCACACACGAGTGCACGTGTGAGCACATACACACAAACACATACACAACTTTGCCCTAGTCTGAGATCTTCCGGACATCTGGAGATCCACCTACGGCCCATAATTCACAGCCCACAACGTGCCTTTCCAAAGGGAAAAGATTTAAACTCTCATATGTATCCTGAACCATCTTTAGCTATAATCCTTTTCTTCAAACAAAAGCATGTTGGGTATAACTGGTAAAGAGCTAAAGCTTGGAGCCCCACTTCTCCTTGATACCCTTGATCCATGCTCCAAAGAGCCCATTTGAAAACAATTGTTGTTTCAGATCAGGAGTCAGCAAACTTTTCCAGTAATGAGCCAGAGAGTAAATATTTAGAACCTTCCAGTTCCTATGATCTCTGCAGCAACTACTCAGCTCTGCCATTACTGAAAAGCAAATGGCATGGCTGAGTTCCAAATAAAATTTATGACACCAAACTTTGTGTTTCAAAAGTGTTTTGTTTCACTGTAGTTGACACGCACTGTTACATTAGTTTCAGGCGTATAATAGGGTGACTCACTTCTCTGGAAGTTACGCTGTGCTCACCACAAGTTAGCCACCATCTGGATGGACACTGAACTTTGACTTTCATATAACTTCCACGTCATGACAAATTCTTCTTTTGATCTCTTCGCCCCAACCATTGAAAGATGTAAAAATTATTCTTAGCTCATGGGCTGTGCAAAAAGGCAACAGGCTGGATTTAGTCCGCAGGCTACTGTTGGTCAAGCCCTGCCTTAGATACTAACATCCGACCTGTGGAAGCTCTCTTAAGATTTAAAATCCCAGAGCCCCTGGATTGGAAAGACCGCAGAGGCTCCCCATCCTTAATTTCCTCCATAAGAGCCACCCGCCCTCTAGTGCCTCCCTGTGTTGTCATCTAACATCTTCCTGAGCTCCTTGCAACTGTGGGAAGCACCCCACCCCCACCCCGCCCGGCCAGCTCATTCTGCCCCCCTAGACAGCGCTGATTGCCAGAGTTCTTCCCCATGCAGAGCCGCACCTGTCTCCAGTGAGAGCATCTACAGGATACAGTTGGAACTGTGAAGCACAATATTAACACATCAGGTTAATTTCATGCTCTACTTGTCTTGAGCTGATATTAACGAAAATTAAATTTTGTGCTAATCAGCCTTAGCGTTCAGCATGCACGACACAAATTTGTGATTTCTGGCAAGGGTGGTTAAATCATATTTACGCTATTTGTGTGGTGCCTGAATAACAGGGAAATACTATTACCAACTCCCAGGTTGACAGATGTCACCCGGAGCAGACATGGCCCAGTGCGCGAGCAGATTCTTCTCAGCAAGTTGCAGGTAGAACAGGCACAAATCAGGGAGCCATAGTTACTTTTCAAATTTCCCCCTTTCCTTCCGAGAGCTAATTCTGAACATTTGACCAGCGCAAATGATTTTACTCTGTGCCCCTGATTTCGCCCCTCCCTCTCCCTCTTTCCCCTTCATTGGCTTTGAAAAGTACATTTTTAGAGATGAGCAAGAAGGAATTTCCTGGATGCCACAGAAAGAGGTCTTGTGAGCACCTGAAAAGCATTCTTGTTAGTTGCAGCTGGCTTGTTGGCATGAGCAGTAGGAAAGGCACATCGTGCTCAGCAGAGCCAGAGAAAGGAGGAGTGGATTCGTGAAACTAGTCTATGTTCAAAGTGTCTTCCCCATGCAGCGCAGAGAGGATGGCCATGCCCATGGCCAGAGTACCTGGTGTTTTATCTGTGCTCTCTGTGATGAGTCAGTCGCTAGCAGAAGTGCTGTGTGGATGCATCTCATAGGTTCTTAATTTCCTGGAGAAGGTAAGAGCCGCTGAGCACACAGGCTCCAGATGGATAGCTTTCCAAGGTCCCCTGTACTTCATCTTCATTCACAAGGAAGCATCAGAGGACTCGAAAGTCCTTAGGCTCTTGGATAAACAGTTCATGTGAGAGCCACTGGACGCATCCAGGCATAGGCTCTTGGAAGGTACCTGGCACATCTTTCTTTTTAAAGAGGAGAGTGCGCTCCTGATTACTACGCTGCAGGATCAGCTGGTAAAGCTTTTATACCTCCTGTCTGTAGGATGACCTGTTGTCCAGGTTGGCCTGGGGCTGAGGAGTTTCCTGGTAAGTGAGACTTTCAGTGTTCAAACCAGAACAGTCCTAGGCTAACTGGAGCGGTTGGTCAACCCACATTTAAGGACTAATGGGGCCAGACAAGCAGTCCTAGGCTACCACCTGGTAAATTGCTCATGGTCCCCAAAAAGGCTTTGGTGATTGCATCTAGATTTTGGTGAACCCACCTCTGGCAACAACCCGAGAGCCTCAGAGCCCAATTTTGTCCCTTCTCTTTTCTTTATCCATCCATTCAATAGAGGGTGAAGACTCCTCATTTGGAAAGATGGGCCTGGGGCAGAGATGACCAGCATACCACGCTTACTGCCTCTTTTGCTCCCCGACCCTGGGACCATCTGTGCTAAGTGATCTTGTCCCCTTGAGCTAGCCACTGTCAAAACACTGAATCCCAGGCAAATACTATCAATCAATACAAATTGGCACAAAAAAATAAGACCTATTTACCATCGTTGGACCAGGGCATTCCTCCAGAAGCTGATGTGACCCAAGGGACACTCACAAATGGAAACTGAAATGCAGAAGGTAAACCTCAGCAGGTGAAGCACCTAGGGCATTAGGCCAAGGGCAGGGCTTGCGGATTGAGGAATCCAAGAGCCACAGAAGAGGTGGGCTGATCCAGGACACGCCCCATTTCCAGTTGATTCAGATTGGGTGCTGATCTTGTGCTAATTGGGCTGCTAAGCTGGCTTCAGGGTCCTTGGTGCAGCTGACATCTGGGGCCATCTGGCCTCAAGCCTGTGCCATCTCTTTACCTGGTAGCCTGGCTAAGCATCCAGCTCTCGGTGGTGGGTCTGGCCTGGTGACAATGGCACTCACATGCCTGGGACACTCCTGTGGGTGGGCCTGGAGCCAGGGCAGGGAGCCAGCCAGCTCACGTGGGCAAGGCCATGCTGCTGCAAAAGAGTGAAAGGGTCTAGCCTTGGTTGATCAAAGAGCCAGTGTCCCGAGGCCCTGGAGGTCCCCATTTCTTCTTTCCCCTCCTACTCCTGTGGCCGCCTGCTCTTCACGCCAGGTCCTCCAAGTCATCTTCTTCATCCAGCAACTGAAAGCCGTGCCCAGCGCAGAGGCAGCCTCTAGGCCAGATCTGTTGGGCCTGATTTGTACTCTGAGCACTTTCCAGTATGGTGTACTGTTCCCGGCGTCCTGGCCCAGCCTCACGCTTTCTCACCCAGGAAGCACAGCAGAAGGCCTGTGATAAATACTACATATTTGCTCTTTGTATTCAGAACCTTTATAACACACCCCATTTATTAGAAGTAGCAATTAATTCTGTGAACGGATACATTTGTAGGGCTGAAGACATTTAAAATGGGTTCATTTGATTGTCACAGCAAATCTATGAGTTACATACTATTGTTATCCCCATTCCACAGATGAGGAAACTGAGGCATGGAGAATTACTTAAGGTCACACTGTGTGTGTCTTAGGTGCAAGTGGCGACAGACAGTCCCTTGGGGTCCTCACATGCTCACATGAGGCACAGAACATAGTAGAATATGGTCCTGTACACCAAGGTCGTGGTCACCAGAGCAGCCATTTGTGAGAACAGACCAGAGGGGCCCAGGAGCATCCCAGTGGATGACAGGGGGCCAAATGATGACTGAGAACCGTCACTTCTTTCTCCTATGCTTCCGTGCCCCCAAGCAAAAATCAACAAACCACATAAAGGAGAAGAGCTAAAAAAAGACAGGCCAGAGTGAATAAAATTTCACTGAGATTAGGTTTCTGCCACTCTAGAAAAACACAGAACATGGG
Organism: Spilogale gracilis; assembly: GCA_004023965.1. Lineage (NCBI taxonomy): Eukaryota > Metazoa > Chordata > Mammalia > Carnivora > Mephitidae > Spilogale > Spilogale gracilis. The sequence goes on along the minus strand of PITA01002686.1, from coordinate 126,272 downwards.
AGATGCCTGTGTAGCTCAGTTGTTAACGTCTACCTTCAGGTCATGATCCTGGAGTCCCGGTATCAAGCCCGGCCACATCGGGCTCCCTGCTCAGCGGGAAGCCTGCTTCTCCCTCTCTCACTCCCCCTGCTGTGTTCCCTCTCTGGCTGTGTTTCTCTCTGTCAAATAAATAAATAAAACCTTTAAAAAAAAGAAAAAAAAAAGAGAAAAAAGAAAAACACAGAATGTTGTATTTCTCGCAACCATTTCTACTTAATTTCCCCTTCCTTGCTTGGTTCCGGGAGGGGAAAACACAGCCAGACTTGTCACCTGCTGGAAAGTGAGTCCCAGGGTCTCTGCTCTCATTTGCCTGACTTGTCCTGCCTGGGGCCTGGGTCATAGGTGGGGGCAGACAGGGCACAGGCTGTCTCCTTGTGGTCTCCCTGAATCTGAGCTCTCTGTTCACCTTCTCCCTCCTCCTCTCACAATAACACAGGAGATTAGTCTGGGGAGTGATCGGGAGTGGTAAGGAGTGGCTTGGGCTGGTCACATTTTCTTCCAGATCTGTTGTCTGCAGAATAAACTTTACATTCCAACTCTTACACGGCTTAGGTAAGTGTTGCTCAAAAGCCCAGTTCTCATCACTCAAGAGCCTTGAAGGCTTTTGAAGCCTCGAGTACTAAGGATCTGGCTCTGGAGCTCTGCTCTGTTTCTCTGTTCTGCTGCAGTCACCCGGCCAGCGGACGGCTGGTGTCTCGTACTCCTGTTTAGCCACCCCAAGGGGATAACTGGGAATACTAGGGAAATCCATCCATCAATATCATCCACATGCCTGCTTATTTGCCTTTCCTAGGCTCAGTAATGCTTTTTTAAAAATTTATTTATTTATTAGAGAGGGCATATGTGCACATGAGAGTGCAGGGTGGGGGAGTTTAGGAATTTGGAGGCGGGAAGGGGCAGAGGGAAAGAGAGAATGAGAATCCCAAGCAGACACCCTACTGAGCATGAGCCCCAAACAAGGTGTTCTCATGACCCTGAGGTCATGACCCCAGTCAAAATCAAGAGCTGGATGTTTAACTGAGCCACCCAGGCGCCCCTTAGTAATGCTTTTAAGTGTCAGTTTACTAGTACTTTGCCCTTAGTAAATTTCCTAAATGAAACAGCTAGTGTATTTCAAGAACAGAAGCCCAGGGCTTCTCTAGTGCAACTACAACATACCCAGACCATTTGGAGGAAGGTGACCTAGGCAGGAAGTCTGTTCCATAGCTCCTCTGTTGCTGCAGGGCCCAGGCTCGAGCTCCAAACCCAGAGATTAATCTCATGCAAAGACGAGGACTGGCTGCTGGAGTACAGCTGTGTTAAGAAGGATCTTGAGGCTGGGTCTCAGCTCAGCAGGAAAGAAAGAAAGCAATTGGTTGATAATGCTCAACAGACCTTGGAGGAAAGGGCAACACTCTTGCCAGGTTCTTGCAGAACTTATTCAGTCTCTTTCTCTTTGGAAGATGTAGTGAGGAACCACAAGTGGTAAAGCAAAGTGGTTTCTCCCTTTTGTCAAAGCCTGCGATCACCAGGGTACTGGAGCCATTAGTACCCCAAAGCAGCCAAGCAGGAGTGGGCAGGACTGGCTCTGAGACTCATGTCTACAAACCTCGAGAGTTTTTTTTTTTTATTTTTTGTTTTGTTTTTGTTTTGTTTGTTTTTAACTGCTCAGAGTTTCTATCATCATCTCAGTGAAAGGTATAAAATAACCCCACAGGCAAAGTGAGCAACTGGCTCTTCCGACACTAAACCAACAGGGGGCAGCAGAGAGCAGAGAAGAGCCCAGGTCCCAGGAGAATGGTTCCAATCTTCCTGTACTCCCTTGGAAAGAGAATCCTTGTGGACTTACAACAGTTACCCGTACAGTGATATGGTCCAAGGGCACAACAAGAAAGGCCCAATGCAGGGCTCGACTCTCTTTGTGGTTCAGGTGGAGAAAAGCCTCTGTCGGATACCAAGCTGCTGTGAGAATGGGAAGGAGAAAGAATAAGAATGAGTGACAGTTACTATTTACTCAGCACCTATAAGACGTCAGGCCCTCTGTGACCGCTCTTTGCACTCCCTTTCTCAAAGACTACTCAAGGTAAGTGAACCTTTCGTTTACAGATGAGCAAACAGGGACCCAGAGGGGTGAAGTAACTTGCCCAAGAGCACATGACTAAGGAGGGGCTGAACTAAAATTTGGACTCTCCTCTGCCTGAGCCTCTGGGTTCTGACGCCCTTCCAGGAGGAGGCAGGAAGGTGCACATGCTAGCAGGGTGTCCTGGGGGGTTTCTGTGGGCCCAAGAGAAGGCAAACAGCCTTCCTGCTGCCGTTTCCTCTCTCCTGATAGCCCTGGATCCCCTGCCATATTTAGCCACCTCTTTGGCTTATGGATCCATTCACCATTCCAGGCAAGGCCAGGGTGAGAAGCTGGACCACGATGAGCGTGCTCATGAGTGTTGCTGGTGGAGTGAAATCTCTCTGTGAGATGGTATCTCAGGGAGCCACGTCCACCCAAGGAAGCCCTCTGGCCGGGTGAGTGAGGGAGCAGAGTCCAGCTTCAGGAGTCCCGAGGAAGCACTTGGCCCTGAGCCGGCCCTCCCTTAGAACCCCCTTCCCACCTCTGCCCTCTTGAAGCTCTTAATTTTTCTCTTGTGTCCCTCATCCTGTGCACCCATACATTCTGTGTTCAGTGGCCCCCGTAATTAATCTGTGGTGTGTAGACTGCAACCACAGCTAAAGACAGTCCTGGAAGAAAGACTCCAGACACTTGGACGGAACTTTGAAGCGCTCATCATGGAGGCTATTGATTCCATCAGCCACCTGCTGAGTACTTATGTCTTCTTGGAAGGACAGGGGCAAAGCGGGGATTAGAAACGCCCCCTGGTCCCCTGCAGGCTCAGCTCCACCTAGGCTCAGAAATCCAGCCTGGCCTCACTTAGGGAAGCATATTCACACATATTTGAAATTGTGGGGGTGGCCTTGGGGACACTGGCCGAGGGGCATCTTACTATCAGTACTGCCCCCAATTCTGAGAACTCTACTAATGTCACATTCCTGAGTCCAGGCCTGGCTCTAGAAACTGGGCAGGACTGGCTCTGAGACTGGGCTGCTGCCTCAGTAACTGCCCTGTCCCTGGGTCACCCCAGACCAGGTGCCTGCCTTCTTTGGCCGGCAGATGTCTGTCTCCCCTCCCCAGTAATCCATCAATAGAGCCATGGGGTTGAATCCCAGCTAAGGTCCAGGTTGTGAGCTAACTTCAGCTCCTAATTCCATCACTTTTTTGGTGTTTTTTTTCTTAAAGTATTTTTTCTGATCATAAGGAAAATATTTATATATATTAAGGCATAAAGGGAAAAAAATCCTCTTCTATCATCCCCCCTTCTTGATTCATTTTTCATGATTGCACTTCTTATTGTCTGATGCCCCATATCTTTTTGTTATTTATGTAGTTATTGTCTGTCTCCCTTCCAGAAAAGAAGGTATAGGAGGGGAGACTTTCTTATTTTGTCCAATGCTAATTCACTAGTGCCTAGAACAGTGCCTGGCACACTTGTAGAATGAGTGAATTTAATTCATAATGCCAGGCCTTCAGATCTCATTTTATTCACCATTATAGGGGGAGCATTTGTCAATGGCAGTAGTACTTTTCAAAAGCATGATTTTATTTTTATTTATTTATGTAGGGAGTGCTTGAGTGGGGAGAGGGGCAGAGGGAGAGAGGGAATCTTAACCATGTTCCATGCCCAGCATGGAGCCCAGTGCAGGGCTTGATCTAATGACCTTGAGATCATGACCTGAGCTGAAAGCAAGAGACACTTACCTGACTGAGCCACTCAGGTGCCCTCTGGACCTTATTCTTTTGGCAGCTGTCTGTGTGACCTTCAGCAGGGCACATGAACTTTGCTCCTATCCTCTTATGTAATTTTCTATAATGCTGGTTATTATTCTCTTGCCCACATCCCAGGGATTTCCCAGGAGTGAATGAAAAAAAAATTTATGTGAAAATGCTTGTAAAATTACTCAGAAATCTACCAATCCATCCTCTTTCAACTCGTCTCCATTCCAGAACAGTCCTTTATAAGATTGAAGAATTAAGCTCAGAAGTGGGAACATTCTGCCTCGAAGAATGCAGGAGTTGTGGGGTCAGGCTTATTATATAAGGCATTTTATTGTGTAATGCATTTATCTGGTGAGACAAGACCCAAAAAGAGCAAAGGGCCTCGATTCCCACTGGGCTCCCAACTTTGGATCCTTGCTCGAGCTGTTCCCTCAGTCTGCAATGCCCTCCCCCTCCTTATCTGCCTGTGGAAAGACCCAGCTTCCAAGAAACCTTTCTGCTACCCTTCGCACGTGGGAAGTGAACTTGTCCCCGGGTACTGCACAGAGCTGTGCGATTCACCTCTGACTGCTTCTCCCCAGGGCGCTTGAGTCCGTGTTTGGATTGCCAAAGATGGTGGTTCTCAGCCATGGCTGCACATTAAACTCACCTGGAGAGGGTTGGACTCACCTGGCCATGGAGCTCTGCACCAGCGTGGTTTACGAGCCCCTGCGTGACGCTAGGGGTGAGAACTGCGGCCTGAGACCTCCTCCCGCCTCACACGGAATTTTTCTTGCAGTCTGTTCTCAAAGCCCGCAGGCCCCTTTCCCTCACGACCCCAAAGGAGAGATGCACTCCCACAAAGGCAAGACTTCAGTTCCGACTTGATGTCTTAAGCAAGGAAGTGCAAAACCTGATTTGGAATTCCTGTTCCAACCCTTCAGGCCAGCAGCAGCCTGGACGAGGGTGAGCGACAGATGTCCCCTGAGCGGGACAGCCAGGTAAGCATATGCAGCCCCAAGCTGCCCAGAGAATCAAGAAGCATCTTGCGTCTAAAGGGCAGGGTGCCCGTGTTTGCTGGTGAGCACTGTGAGATGGAGATATGATTCTTCTGGGGGAATTCAGGCCGGTGGGTCATTTTGGATCAACAGGAAAGCATTCTTCCAGCTTCCGCAGCAAATGGGCATCTGTCTGCCTGCCCCCGGTCGTAAATGAAGCTTGCTTGGTCCGGGGTCCTTAGCGAAGAAGACACAGAACTTGGATTAGTGGATACTTCGAGCACATTATTCTCTGGTTTTTACCTTCCATGGCTGACAATTGCTTGAGCCCTACACCCAGCCTGAGCCTGGCACTCAAGGCCTGCTCGCAGTAGAGCCTCAACTGACTTTCTCTAGACTTCAAATCATTGTTAGAGCTCTCCTAGCCCAACGGCTATTACCTGGGCTCCTGGGGTAGGGTGGGTGGTGCCAGAAACATCCCTGATAATTTATGCCGGATATACGCGTATTTTTTTTCTTGAGGAGCAAATCTGTAACTTTCAGGTTAACGGAAGGGTCTGCACAACCTCGGAGGTTGAACAGCTGTTGGTGTTGTCTAGCTCCTTTGTTCTATAGAGGAAGGCACTGGAGCCCCGAGAGGGTCATACAGAGGTGGCCTCCAGGGCCAGGCCTCCAGGGGCCAGGTGTTACCACCGGGCCATCACGGATCAGCCCTTGACGTTCTCAGCTGCCTCCACGATTTCCCCCAGCTGGTGGGTGCAGCATGCTTTTCTGAGCCGATCTCAGCAATGCCAGTCAGGGCTGGCGGGAGCCTCCGCAGGCCTCTGGCCCTGACGGTCTAGGTTGGCTGATGCTGTGCGTCCTGGCGTTCGCTCTCCCTTCCTCTTTCTTGGGTTCTGAGTATCGGCTCATGGAACGGGCCACCCAGCTGTGACATGAGTCTCAAGCAGGCAATTCTTACTAACACACTGCTTACCTTCTCTATGTCCCTTGGTTTCTGATTCACCTTAATTTGGGGTAGATAGGGCTTTCAGGTGTTTTTAATTTTAAAATTAAGTTGCTTTTCATTTTTTAGTGTCTTGGCCTCTATCAGATTACCATCGCTCGGTTGCTAGGGCACTTGGCGACCCGATGCTTCATTAGTTTGCAGGTCTAATGTCAGTTGAGCGCGCCTTACAGTCACATTACAGACAGGAACACTGAGGCATGAACGTCCTGGTGACCGTCTCTGCTGTAACTTTGTAATGATTAAATATGTGTCCTAACATGTGGTGGATAGGCACTAACTGAATGGTAACTATTTCTATTGTTGTGGCTGTTTTTGTGGGCTTTATTCCTGCAAAGACTTTGCAGATTCCTTGAGGACAGGGATTATGTCTCAAACTCCCGTTATCCCAATTGCAAGCTGCACAGCATTGGTTTTCAGCACGGCTCTGTAAATCTGCCGTGCAGGGATCTTGAGTAAGCTTTACCCCGGGGAAAGGCGGGCGGAGGAGACGCCCGGGAGGAAATGGTCAGCCTGGGTGGCGGTGTCTGCTCTAAGGAGAGCCTGAAAGAGTAACTTCCCCGGGGAGTGTGGCCTTCCTTTGTCAGGCGTGCACCTCATTTTTTTCTTGGTCCCAGGGGCACAACTGTTGTGGCTGGAGGTCAGGCGGCTGCTCTGTGACTGTGTGTGATCCCCAGGATGGGGGGAGTCAAAGACGCAGCTAGGGGCCCCCCCAACAGTGCCTCCACTGGGATCCCTGGGAGGGAGTCTTTGAACAGGGTTCATGAGCTGTTTGGCAGATGCTCTGGTATAAGCTGGAGGCTTGAAGAGCTGTGGACTTCTGACCTTGAGCCCAAGTGGTTCCTTCTGCACAGAGCATGAAGGCGGGACCTGTGGCCGGTGGCACTGACTCTTTATTTGCACCCAGGAGCAGGTTCTCACTGTGCATTTCAGAGGCCAGAACATGGCTCCCTTACGTCCCATCTCCCTCCCTGGCTCACCACTCAGGCAGATGGCCCTGGGAAGCCCCCACATGCATGCCATTCCCTTGTGAGCTCTGCGCCTCACCCCAGCCCTTCTCCCTGTGCCCCATCACTTCCTGCTCCTTGTCTGGGATGTTCTTTTAACTCCTCTTTGATACATCATAACCCTCCTCCCCATGCTTCCTGTCGACTTACACAGACTTGGCAGCTCTGAGCCAGGTCTGCAGGGAAATGTCTTTGGGGTACGGGTGAAATCAGGCTACACTTCCTGGTCAGGATCATCGACTTTGGCAACAGACATACCTGGAATCAAAATCCAGTTCTCGTGCTCATTGGCCAAGCGCACTTGCGCATGAGCTTCCTCTTTGCCAGCCCGAGTTTTAGCTGTAAAACGGGGTTGGGTGTGTGATACCTGCCTCCGCAGATTATGGAGAGAATTAAGAGGTGCCAAATGTAAATAACGTCCCGGGCCCACAGGCAGCCCTCAGGAAATGGAAGTCATTTTTATGCCAAATCTTCAGCTTACTGGTTTTCTAAGTGTCTATATGCCTAGGCCCCCACCTGCTCAGGATTCCTAAGGAGGCAGGGATGCCACTCACACCCTGACTTTCGTGGCACTATCCCATGGAAAGCATGTGGGGATTGTGGTGTGATGCTCAGCCAGGAAGCTGCCCTCTGCACCCCCATTTCAGGGAGGCTGGGATTGGAGGTGGCTATCAGTTTAGAAGTCAGGGAGACCTGGCTTCCCACCCTGTGCCAGGGTCTAACCTCAGGAAATGTCGTCTGGATGTCAAGTGATCCTCAGTCCCCTGACCCATGCATCAGGGGAATATATTTACAGGGCTGGTGTCGACACTAAATGAATGAATTTATGTACCATAGTGATCAGGAGCCCAGCAAGATTCTAGAAGCAGACTGCCTGGGTTTAAATTCAAGCTCTGCCCCTTACTAGCTCTGCAGTTTTGAGCAAATTCATTGCCTCCTGCTTGGAGTTATTCTGTTGGAAAGTAGAGACAATATTAGTATTATTATTATTTTTGATTTTTATTGTGTTATGTTAGTCACCATAAAATACATCATTAGCTTTTGATGCAGTTTCCAAGATTCATTGTTCATGTACAACACCCAGTGTTCCCTTCAATACGTGCCCTCCTTAATACCCACCACCAGGTTCACCTATCCCCCTAACCCACTCCTCTCTGAAACCTTCAGTTTTTTTCTCAGAGTCCATAGTCTCTCATGGTTCATCTCCTGCTCCTATTTCCTACCTCTCTCACTTTTCCTTTCTTTCTCCTAATGTCCTCCATGTTATTCCTTATGTTCCACAAGTAAAACCATGATATATTTTCTCCGCTTGACTTATTTCACTCTGCATAACCTCCTGTCCCATCCATGTTGATGCAAAAGTTGGGTATTGATCCTTTCTGATGGATGAGTAATATCCCATTGTATACATGGACCACATCTTCTTTATCCATTCATCTCGACTCTTTCCATAGTTTGGCTATTGTGGACATTTCTGCTATGAACATTGGGATGCATGTGGTCCTTCTTTTCACTACATCTGTATCTTTGGGGTAAATACCCAGTAGTGTAATTGCCATGTCATAGGGTAGCTTTATTTTTAAATTTTTGAGGAACTTCCACAGTGTTTTCCGAAGTGGCTTGTACTGACTTGCGTTCCCACCAACAGTGTAAGAGGGTTCCCCTTTCTGTACATCCTCTCCAATATTAGTTGTTTCTTGCCTAATAACAATTTTTGCCATTCTAAGTCGTGTAAGGTGGTATCTCAATGTGATTTTGATTTGAATTTCCCTGATGGCTAATGATGATGAACATTTTTCATGTGTCAGCTAGCCATTTGTATGTCTTCATTGGAGAAGTGTCTGTTCATGTCTTCTGCCCATTTTTTGACATGATTTTCTGTTTTTTGGGTGTTGAGTTTGAGGAGTTCCTTATAGATCTTGGATATCAGCCCTTTGTCTGTAGTGTCCTTTGCAGATATTTTCTCCCATTCCATGGGTTGCCTTTTTGTTTTGTTGACAGTTTCCTTTGCTGTGCAGAAGCTTTATACCTTTTTTTTTAAAAAAAGATTTTATTTATTTATTTGATAGAAATACAGCAAGAGAGGGAACATAAGCAGGGGGAGTGAGAGAGGGAGAAGCAGGCTTCCCACTGAGCAGGGAGCCCGATGTGGGGCTTGAACCTAGGACTCTGGGATCATGACCTGAGTTGAAGGCAGCCGCTTAACGACTGAGCCACCTAGGCGCCCCAGAAGCTTTATATCTTGATGAAGTCTCACAAGTTTATTTTTGCTTTTGTTTCCTTTGCCTTTAGAGATGTGTGAAAGAAGTTGCTGTGGCCGATGTCAAAAAGATTGCGGCCTATATTCTCCTCTAGGTCTTTGATGGACTCCTGTAGAGAGACAATATTATTATCTATCTCATAACACTGTTGTATGTAAAATATTCAAGACCTTGTTTGGCATTAGATAAACACTCGGTAAATATCAGGTCTTGTTTTATGATTATGAGAGCACCTGGTACAGTACCTGGCAGACTTTAAGTTGCTCAGTGACAAGTTTCCTTCCGTTCCCCTTTCTGAATCCAGGGGGATTACGGTGCCTGAGATTCCACCATTAGGAATTTTTGATCTCCTAGAGTCTGATAATCATATGGAAATACCCTACTTTGAGAATAATAATCCCCTGGGTATTATTCGGTTCTAGTACACAGTATTTGGCTGTTCCGGTGCCAGATGCCCCTCCCCCCAGTGAACTTGTGAACTTGAATGAGATGTGATCCCTGCCTTGGGCTCACAGCTTACTGTGGATTGGCTTATTTGTGCATTTGTTCCTTAAGCTTTTGTGTAGCAACTACAGTGAAGCTGAGTAATTGTGGACACAGGCACAGAGGGCCACAGGTGCCATGATAGGAGTGACAGCAGGTCCGAGATCCACAAAATGAGAATGCTGAAGTAGAAAACAGAATGAATCAAGGAAATAGAAAAAAAAAGTTTTCCTCATAGAAAAATACATGAATCTAGATTGAAAAATCTCAATTTTATCAGGACACAAACTGGCATGTATCTGAAGTTTTGGAATTCTAACCAAGAGAAAAATCCTATAATCTTATAAATGGGAAAAGTAAATGGTCTACAATGGAGGAAAGGTCACAGTAGTATTGGATTTCTCATCTGTAACATTAAATGCTAGAATATGAGTTCAAGGGGAAAATATAGGGACCCTATCTATAACCACTCAAATATTTATGTGAAGACATGAGAAAAAAGTACACAAGACAGACTCAGAAACTATGCTTGCTACCCACATGACCTTTAAAAGATAATTCTTTAAAGAAATTCTCCAGCTGGCCTGCTTCGGCTCAGGTTATGATCCCAAGGTCCTGGGATAGAGCCCCACATAGGGCTCCCTGCTCAGCAGGGAGCTTGCATGGGCAGGGTGCCTGCTTCTCCTTCTCCTTTTGTTAGTGCTCTCTCTCTCTCTCTCTCTCAAATATATAAATAAAATCTTAAAAAAGGAAGCTCTCCAGCAGACTAAAAAAAGAATTAGTAGAAGACACTCAACCAGGAGGAAGGCAAGTGCACAAGAAACAGTGATGAACGATGGAAATCACAGAGCACGGCTGTGGTCTAATGCAGCCATTGAGAGGATGCACTCTGGTGGGACACAGGCCTGGATGCAAATCCTGCTGCAGTTGGAGATGTTTGGTCCTTGGGATGCCTGGAGAGTCAGACAATAGCTAAACCCTGAGTTCTTATGCAATTGAGGACACCCATACTACCTGGAAGCAGAGGAATGAGAATCAAAGCATAACCTTACTAATATTTGTACAAGTGTTCACAGACAGCTCTTGTGGCAAGAGTTGAATTTTGTGGATGGATAGAAAGATAGATGGATGAATAGATGGATAGATAGATAGAACAAGTAGTCTGCAGAATGGACTCCATCCTAATTGGTTTTGCCAGTGCAGAGATGATAGAGAAAAAGAAAGCCATGGTCAGATTTTCCCCAGGATAGGAAGCCCCTTGTTGGAAATAAGAAATAGAGGAGAGAACACTGTAAATAGCTATTGACCCTTAAAAGTAACTGCTTCCAAAAATTTTTCCATGGAAGACTGTGGGCTCAGCTCTGTCAAGTCATCAATAGACAGCCCCTAGGGTAGTCAGTAGTGAAGCTGCCTAGGGAGTGGGCAGAGACTGGATTCATGGGCACTGGGACCAAAGTGTCCCCTTCCTCCGCACTGCTCTCCCTTTGTTCTGTGTTAATCCACTGGTCTTAGCAGTCAGGCCCAGGGCAGCCAGAGCTCTCCTCCCCAGGAGGGCCTTGGTCTTACCTCTGTTCTATTCTGCTGGGATGGTGCAGCCTCTGAAATGGGTCCATGCTGAGCATTCTTTAACTTGGGCTCACTCTTACGAGCATGTAAAGTAAGTGTATATTATCTAAATTTTGCTCTTATATTTTTCATCTGAAATTCTGCCCAGCTATGTTATCTACTCCAGTGCAGAAATACGGATAATGAACCAGATTAATATGAAACATTACCGGTTTGAACATAAACTCTCTTCCATTTCAAGTTTCCATTGAGAAATTAAATTTCAAAAGGAAATTCCTTTTGCATATAAAATCCTAAAGGGAAAGGGTCCACAATTTCCTTCTCTGCAATTTCTTTTTCTCCCCATTCCCAGCCAGAGGGAGTGCTCATTTGATAAATGGATACCGTCTGGGTTTCTTCTTTGGTCACGTTAGCCTCTATTAGCTTTTATTGAAATGACTGAGTACCTTTCACCTTCAAAATTAAATTTGTCAAACCTCCAATCTCTCACAAGTTTCAGTTCTCTCTCCCAGTCCCAGAGGTTCAGCAGGTCAGGTTAACACCTCTAAAGTGAAAGAGTGGACTGGTAGAGAGTTTGATCACCATCTCAGATATGCCTACAAATGTAGTTTTCTGCCATCTGTATCTTTTTAACAAACCACCGAATTCATAAGGACCCCTAATATTCCATATGATGTTTTGCTAATGTTCAAGAGGACTAGCCCCAAATGGCTACCTACGATTATGAATATGGATGCAAATCCTTCTCTATAGAATGTTAGCAAATCAAATCCAGAAAAGTATTAAGTGCAACAACCATGACAGAGTAAGATTTTGTTCCAGGGAAGACAATATGGCTCAATGCTAATTCATTAAATTTATTAATGAATTCATTTTTACTAATAGATTAAAGGAGAAAAAGCACATGACTTTCTCCATGAGTGCTGAAATGTAGTTCAGAAAATTCAGCATCTTTTCCTAATTAAGACTGAAGTTCTGAAGAGGAGGAAGGTTTTAAAATAGAAAAGAGTATAAGAAGTGAGCGGCAAACATCCCATTTGGTGGCACAGCAATAGAGGTCTCTCTCGTAAAGACAAGGGTGGGTAAGGGACCCCCTTGTCTCTGGGATTAGTCAGGATGGCACTGGAATTGGAGTCCCAGCCAAAGCAATGGGATAAGAGAAAGAAATGAGAGGTGCAAATATTGGAGGAAAGGAGACAACATTATAATTATTTGAAGATAGATTGTATGGTGAAACTAAGATCAACTATTCAGAATTTCTAGTGGTAATAACTTTAAGAACTTTGTATGGTGACAGATGGTAACCACTCTTATTGTGAGGATCATTTCATAATGTATAAAAATATCGAATCACTGGGATGTACACTTGAAATGAATAAGGTATTTACATATCAATTATACTTTAATAAAAACATTTATAAACCTTTTATCTAAAAATATTTTTAATTGAAGTGCTGGGTACAAGCAAAATATACAAACAACATACACTTTGTCTATATTATTTAGTTAAGTAACAGTAGGGAAAATGTTCTCACAACAATATGGTCTATGAAATACATGGGAGTAATTGTGGCTAGAAAATTTCAAGACCAGTACGAAGAAAATCATAGACCTTTATGTATGCACGAGAAAGTTCAAATAAATGGCAAAACACACGATGCTTCTGTGTGGGAAGGCTTAACATTGTAAAGACGGTAATTCTCAAATTAGCGTGTAAGTTTAGCTTAATATGGAGAACCCAATGGATTAGTCTTGGTGAAGTCAGATAATTTTATTCTAGAATTAATGTGGAAGAATAAATATGAAAGAACAGCTGAGAAACCCTGAGGAAAAAAAGCACACTTACATTACCATATAGTAGCAGAAACTATGAATTTCCAGTGCTTTAAACAGTATGATACTGGGGCAGGCTGAGCTAGACTAGTGGGACAGAATAGAGAATACACATAGGAGTTTAACAGTTTCCTGAATTTTAAGTCAGTGGTGACAAGAATAGGTAATTTAAATATCGTTATGACAATGAGCTATCCACTTAGGAAAAAAAATCTAAACAGAACCTGAAGGTAAGTACTGGAGAGTAATTTTTATAATCTTGGGATGGAGGAAGCTTTTTTTTTTTAAATAATGATTTCATTTATTTGAGAGAGAGGAACACAAACAGAGAGGGAACACAAGCAGGGGGAATGAGAGAGGGAGAAGCAGGCTCCCTGCCACGCAGGGAGCCCGACGTGGGGCTCAATCCCATGTCTCTGGGATCATGACCCGAGTTGAAGGCAGTCGCTTAACCAACTGAGCCACCCAGGTGCCCCAGCTTTTCCTAAAATATACTGAAGTCCCTGATATGATACAAAAGATTGACAGATTTGGTTAGGTAAAATTTTTGAATATCTGAACAACAAAAGAAACCATAAACAAAAGATGAGGGATAGACCATGAGGAAAATATCTGTGAGTTGTATAACAGAGAAAGGATTTCTATCCAGGATATAAAAGATTCCTAGCAGTCAGTTAGAAAAGTGCTTAGAATCTGCTAGGAAATGGCCCTAAAGTATTGGATTAGTTAAGGAATGCTCAGTAACGTAGCAGATATTCCCCAAAGCTCAGGCAAAATCTGAAGCAATTGTTTATAATTACATAGCAGCTCTCCTGCAAGTAGAGACTCAGGGACTCAGAAAGCTAATCATGTAGCTTTCAAGGTTAACATGCTCCACTGGTGGTAAGTCAAGGTCTTCGCTCAACATGGTGCTTTTATTGCAGTAAAGAGAGAGAAAACTGAAGAAAAAAATAGGGACATTTTAAAAGGAAGATGATTTCCAAAAGTGACAAGTGCTGAAGGTGGGGGACTGGAGGTAATCAGTGAGGACCTCTCCGAGGAGGTGACATTTGAGTTGTGACATTAATGAAGATTAGGGGTCACCAATGTGAGAATCTGAGGGACTAGCGTTCTGGGAGGAGGAACTGCAAGGAAAGAATAAAAGCCTCTGAGGTAGGAATGAGCTTGGCCTACCTGAGTTGCACAAAGAAGCTTGGTTTGGGGAAGTGAGGAAGGAGGAAGTTGTAGCATCACCAATGGGGGTCGGCCAAGTGATGCAGGGCCTTATAGAAAAAGTCAAGGAGTTGGTATTTATCCCACAAGTGTTGAGAAACCAAGATGTCACAGTTTCAGGGCTATGTGCACGATGACATCACTTGTCTCATTCCACAGAAAACAGAAAAACCGAGTGGCAATGCAGACAGATTTTGAAAACACTCTCTGAAGGCCATTTTGAACCCACTTGTGTTAGTTCTCCATCCCCTCTTCAGGCTGAGCTCTGCTGACTTAAGTAATTTAACAAGGTTTCAGCAGTGTAGAGTGTGTAAATGTTATGCAGAACGAATTACAGGTCTGTAGACACTCATTTCAATAGAAATAGATTCTATTAGCAAAGTTCGCCTTATGGAACAGCCCCAAATGACTTCCCCTCTGCCAGCTTCTTAAGAAATGTTTCAAATCCGTGAACGGTAAGCGGCTGATGAGATTGTTAAGAGATGTCTGTTTGGTGATTAGGAGCTCTAGGTCTGACTGTGGAGCAAGGCTTGCATTTGTCATGAGAAGGTGAACCAGACCCTTCCATAGAACACCCAACATAGCGTCTGGCCCCCAGCCCACACACAGTGCTGCTGAAGGAGTGTAAATGTCAGTGACCAGAGAGTTCTCTCTCCCTGGCCATGAATCGGATGCCCTCCAGGAGGATGGGGCTGTGTCCCCAGCACCTACCACACTGTGTGTGTGGCACGGGGCTGTCACCCAGTCGGTGTGTCCAAATGACTGAAATAGGAACGATGAGATTTCCTTTCTTTTCTCTTTCGTTCTCTCTCTCTCTTTCAGATTTTATTTATTTATTTGACAGAGAGAAACACAGCTAGAAAGGTAACACAAGCAGAGGGAGTGAGAGAGGGAGAAGCAGGCTTCCTGCTGAGCAGGGAGCCGGATGTGGGGCTTGATCCTACGACTCCAGGATCATGACTCAAGTGGAAGGCAGATGCTTAACGACTGAGCCACCCAAGCGCCCTGAGATTTCTGGATTTCAACCACATTTCATACATAGCAGACTGTACATTCACTTGGTACCCTGGTATGACAGTATTTCTTCAGCGACGGATTTTGTGAGTCCCTTCCCCCACCACGGAATCGCTTTTCCCTGTTAGGCATGCTTGTGGACTTCTTTCATGGTGATTATCAAAGTTTATGATATGATTCTGTAATTATTTTGAGATCACATCGTGTTGTGATGTTCTCATCCGTTCCGCCACCTACAAGTTGTGTGAACTTTGGCAAGGCACTTCACCTTTCGATATTCACTTCCCCAGCTGTAGAAGAGGGTGATAATAGTAGTTCTGAGAATCCAACAATCCAGTACATGTAAATGGCCCTTAAAGTTAGCTATGATTGTTTGATGAACGCGTGTCTCCTCCACTAGAGCATGAGCTCCTTGGGGATGAGACACAGACTCTAGTTTACTCGCCATTATGTCCCCAGTACTCCACGGCGTGTGGCCTCTGGTAGGCTCTCAACACGTGTGTCGAAAGGAATGGAGGAAGAAGTGTGGGGCTTTTCTCTAACAAACAGGTGTGGTATTGAGGGGGGAGACTTGCTGCAGAGAACACAGGAAGCCTCCTCGATGAAATGCCTCCCCTCTTGGTCCTCCCCAGAGCCTGTCATCACTAATATCACGAAGTCCATGGGGTCTGGAGAGTGCTGGGGAAGGAGGCCCTTTCAAAGTCAGCAGCGCACCTGATGGGGGACAAGGCTTGAACGCTATCCAGTCCTGGCCCAGCAGCTCCTCACAGACTACTAATTTTCTCAAACACATGCCAAGGGTCCTAATGTGTTAGAAGAGGGCAGCGGTTTTCCAGCTTTCCATCAGGCTGAGCTGCAGTTTTCTTAAAGCCCAGATTGCTGGCCCCAGCCCCAGAGTTCCTGATTCGGTAGCCTTTCTAGAACTGAGAGGTCTCACAAACCCTAGGTAGAGCGGACCCTCCTGGTCTCAGGACTGTAGCTTGAGGGCCACTGGGACAGAAGCATGTTCTGTGGATGGGGGAGGCAGCATGTGGGATTGGATTAGATGTGGGGAGAGTGGTCCTACTGGGGTGACATTCAAAGAGGGTCTTGAAGCTATGAGCAGGGTTTTGCAGGATGGGGAAGGGGGTTCCATGCAGAGATGAGGAATGAGCAAAGGTGTGGAGAGTCGAGAGTGTGTTTTTGGAAAGCCATGCACGTGAAAGAGGCTGGAGGCTGGGAGGGCTACCACCACGTTGGACTCCTTCTCATTCGTCCCTTGTTCTTAATCTGCGTGGGGAGAGACAGCTGGAGGGGCAGACACACCCAGGAGGTACATGATAAGCAGGAAGGGTTGAAGCTTTGGGGTGAGACAGACCTGTACTTACAGCTTGACCTCACTGCTCACCACCTGCAGGTCTTTCAACAAGTCATTTACCTTTCACAGCCCTAGTTCCCTTGTCTGTGAAATGGGACCAGTAAGAGCACCTGCCTCACAGGCCTTCGTAGGTGGCAGAGCGTGTAGATGTTTGACCCCTGGTACCCGGAAACAGTGCTATCGGCAGGCCAATCTAATGCAAACGAGGAAGGTCTAGAGACTGCAGTAGAGTTGTCTATGCCTCTGCCTCCCTCACCGGGCTGGGTCCCCCTGGGCACGTGATGTGACCCTTCATCTGGGTCTGCCCACCCCTAGCAAAGTCAGAGCTGGGATGAAGCCCAGATGGATGCACTGGTAATGGGACTTGGGCAGGAATGTCTGCTTCTGGGCAGGGCTGGGGTGGCCTGGGGCCAGCAGACGCTTGGGGGAGGAGATGGCATGGGGAGGCAGATAAGGTCCTGCAGCCTCTGCCCGTGCCCCAGCCCCGTCGCAGACCAAGGGCCCAGCCCCGGGGGGCTGGGGGCCCAAGCCCAGTTTCAGGCCACAGGGACTCCTCTCTCACTGAAGAGGACTTGCCACGGCGCTTTCAGCAGAGCCTTTGCAGACGGACAGTGTCACGACCTAGATGCTCATGACCCATGGTCCCAAGAGAGCAGGTGTCAGAGGATAAGCCCTGTTCTCAGGGTCCAAAGGTTCGGGTCCTAGTCTCTTCCACCTCTCCTCCCCGTGGCCTTGGGCAGGGGTCTTCCCATCTCTGGGCTTCTGGCCTCATCTGTTATATGAAGACGATAATGTCTTCTTTCTCTGAATGCAGAGGGCTGGGTCTCCTGTTCTCTTTGGGTGAGAGGACCAGCCCAGGGGAAGGTGGCTTAGAAAGAAAGGGGATCTTTCTGTCTTTCCTTCCCCCCAACCTCCTTCCCTCTTGCAGCCACCATTTACTGCGCCAGATGCTATGCATGGTATGGGGGACAGAGCGGTGAGCAGGACAGACAATTGCCCTGCATTCAGGGAGCTTCGGCTAGGTGGATTAGAGATCAGGAAAGTTGAACCAAATGAGACATCAGGTCACTCTTTAATGAGATCATAGGAAAAGCTCTGGTCCTTCAGCAGTGACTCTAAAGACCAGTCCCGGTGACTACAGGATTGAAGGCAGCCACGGCCCAGGCACTTGGCATCCTTAGAATACAGTGTTTGTTCAAAGCTGCCTCTCTCGCTGATTCCTTCATTACACAGAGGTTTACCAAAAGCTGAGGTTTACCAAGCACGGTTCTAGGCTCTCGGGGTCTCAGGCTACAAACAAAGCAAATTATCCCCCTGCTGAAATTTGCATCTGGTGCACAAATACACAAATACTGATATAAATCGTCAGGTGATAAGAGCTATGGAGAAAAGTGAAGTGGCTCCTGGAATAGGAGCTTCATCTCCTCCTCCTCATCTCCTTCCCCTATGGTGGGAGCACCCGCCTTTCTGGACCACTCTTCCAGGGAGGAGGGGCTGGTCCACTCTCGATCCGCGTGGGGATTTGGGAGAGAGAATGGGTCCGGCTCTCCTCGTTCCCGTTCCGCTGGGAGTGAGCCTGCGCTCTGCAAGCATCGGCCGGCCGCACTCCTCCGGCCTTACCCCTTAAGTGTCTCTGCTGCCCAGGCCAGCAGCACCTGGAGGGGCGAGTCCATCCACCTGGGCTGAAGCTTGGTGGCCAGATGCCTGCTTGCCCTCAGGTGCCAGCCTCGGTTTCTGACATTGGTTCTCTTGAAAATGAAGGCAGGATTTTGTTTTCCCATCTACCTTGCCTTTTCCCCCTTCTTTTGATATTGAATCAGCATTAGTGTGGGATGAACGGTGCTACTCAGTGACCCCCCCACACTTCCTAGCAAAGAGCGTTCATTCCAGGGTGAGAAGAGGGATGAGGAAGGCCTCTCTGAGACAGTGACATTTTAGTAGAAAGAGCCGAATGAAGTGAGGGAGAAAGCCATGTGGGAGAAGAGCATTCCAGGGACAGGAAACACCTTGTGCCCCCGCAGGGCATTTTTTTGGGGGTGGGGGTGGGGTGGCTGTGGAACAGCGAGGAGGCCAGTATGGCCGGAACATGGCAAAAGGAGAAGAAACATTTTTTTTTTTTTTTTTTAAAGATTTTATTTATTTGACAGAGAGAAACATAGCCAGAGAGGGAACACAAGCAGGGGGAGTGAGAAGGGAGAAGCAGGCTTCCCGCCGAGCAGGAAGCCCGATGTGGGACTCGATCCCGGGTCTCCAGGATCATGACCTGAGCCGAAGGCAGTCGCCCAACCAACTGAGCCACCCAGGC